>JARFJB010001991.1:0-65000 GCA_036346205.1 Vesta saturnalis
TTGGAAGTTGTCCGTCAGCTCCTTCAAAGGTATTTGTACTGCTTGTTTCATTTGAATACCTATGAATAAGAATATTTTTTAGATATCCTTCACGTCATACCACTAAACTAACTCCACATTATATTGGTCAGACCAGATTAACTGAGAGACATTTTCCAGACGAAGTTCCCCGCAAAGCAGATGCGAAACTCCAATTGAGGAGATGCTTTGTTTGCTCGCAAATATATGTGCAAACATTGCGGTGTCGGATTATGCGTAACACCATGTTTTGCAATCTACCACGAACAGGCCAATTCCTGATATCTGTAATAAATATTATTTTGTATTCTAATAATAATTTTTTCATGTTAGTTTGTTAGATTTAGCGTTCTAATAAATAAATATGAATTTTTAAAGTCATAAGAAATATTTTTCATTGTGACGAATATGTTAGTCAGCAGTCTGTACGCCACTGCAAAAACTACCGTCTGTGTGGCAAACATAGCTTAAGTAGCTACCGTCCGGAAAGGGTTAAGGAACTTGGTCCAGATTTTATGGCAAAGAATTTTTGTTTAAATTTCAAATCGATAGCTTTAATGATCCAAAAGATATCACGTGCACACACACACAGACAGGCTCGAATTTTGTTTTTCTAAAAACATTCTTTGCAAGGGCCTAAAATTTTAATTTTCAGTCGTTCGAGAAAAAATAATTAGAAACACCAAATAGCAAATCCAATCGTTGTATTAAAATTACAATAAAAACTCTAATTTGGTCTTAAAACCCTTTGAAAACCTTGTTATAATAGCATCCACAGTCCCTGTGTTTAGAAGAGTGAGACCTGCAAGACGTTCTTCTTCCATGGGTGCTCGATGCAGAGTTGAAAAGCTTCGTTCTCCAGTAGCACTTACTGACAAAGTGGCGAGAATTCGAAGCAGGCAGTTAATAACTGAATACAAGTCCTCGTCACATTCTTGTATTATATTTAGAAGACAAGTCGGAACGGCTTATTTTGGGACCGATTGTGACAGTCGCTTCCATTTGGTTACCCAGTTGGTATTCCGCTACAACTCATGGAACTGTTGCTCCCAAACGCTCATTATAAGTCTCGGCTAATTCTCGCACTATCTGTATATCTTCATGAGTGTAAGAGGTTCGTGGCAACAACACTTTCAAGCTGAAAACGTTCATTACGCCCGAGGATAAGCGGTCCTTCAAATCCGATATGACGTCTAACAATAGAATATACGTAACTTTGCGGAAGTATTCCTCAGCCGAGTTTGCAGGGGCATTTGCACGCTGTGTTTGACAAGCTATTGTTTGAGGCATCTTAATATCAATCTCCAGATGTGATGCTACCTTAATGATCTCGAAATAAAGTCGACCAAATACTGTTGTTGCATTTAACCTCTTTCCTCCAGCACAGCCAAAGTATCCGGAGTGTACCCATAGTTTTCTTCAGGTCAATTGCCGAAGACTGGAGGAATCTGCTTAGAGTTACAGTCGTACCTTGAAAAAATCAGACATTGTACTTAATAGGCCAGGCGTGTATAATTCTATTTATAATTTCGAATTAGAAAATTTAACATACTTTAACTTGAAATATTAGGGGAAATCATTTAAAACGATTGCATACTCACCAAGAACATCAAAAAGGCAAACTCAAGCTACAATGAAGTCAGGACTGCATATAGCTTGATATAAGCAGTAAGCATCTGAGGCAATCTTGCTGTTATTCCATTTAAAATTTTAAAGAGAGCATTGCAAATTTTAATAAGGGCATCTTCCTGATATTGAAGATGGCCATTGTCTTTCAACCCAATGAGTTGGGTTGGAATCTTCCCTTCAACTCTTCTTTGAAAACTAGCTGCCTCTTTGCTGAAGCGTTTGCAAATGCAATGACCTTTTTTGACCTTTGCGTGTATAGTTTTTTCTTTTAACAGTTTAGCAGACCCCTTCACTTCAGAGGCCATAGTTGAACAACTATCAACCCCTATCCCCACACAGTTCTTCATCAACATCAAATTTTGATAGCAAATCTTTCACAATACCTATGTGCTATTGCTTTTCCAGTGAAGCGACGCTCCTCACTGTTGACATCTTGGTCCCAAATAAATGAGTAGGCATCTAGGCATCACAGAATGTGACAAAATCTTCCCTAATGGTACCATTATTAAGCTATCTCAAAATAAGGCTGAGCTGTGACATGTGTGCAAGGTCAGTAGTTTCGTCAAATATGACTGAAAACAGTCGCTCTCTTTAATATGACTGGATTTCCTCCTTACAGGCTTTTATAAGCTTATTATGAAAGTTCTTACTGATGTAAGTGGTGTTTGACTTTTCAGAACTTAAGTGAGCCTCCATGCACAAATTTGCATAATTAACTTATACATTCATCCCAGTTTACCGTTAAGTGAATTTAATGATTTCATTGAATCACTGTCACATCTTAATCAGATTTACAATGACAAAATAATTATTTTAGGTGATTTCAATCTCCCTAATTTTTCTGATGAAAACAACTATTTGAATAATAAATGCAACCGATTGGTACAGCTTATTGATTATGTAAATTGTTTACAGCTAAACAATGTTTTAAATGCTAATAACGAGTGTGTAAAAGTAATTGTGCTATTATACATGATGATGTGCATCATTAGAACTTGATAATAACTTTGAAATTAATTATGTGGCATTTGACTTTCTAGAACTTAAGTGAGCCTCTATGAATAAATATGCATAATTAACTTATACACTCCTGCCAGTTTACTGTTAAGTGAATTTATTGATTTCATTGAATTACTGTCGTATCTTAATCAGCTTTACAATGACAAAATAACTATTTTAGGTGATTTCAATCTCCCTAATTTTTGTGATGAAAACAACTATTTAAACAATAAATGCAACCGATTAGTACAAGCTTATTGATTATGTAAATTGTTTATAACTAAACAATGTTTTAAATGCTAATAAAAAGTTGTAAAAGTAATTATGCTATTATACACGAAGATGTGCATCATTAGAACTTGATATTAACTTTGAAATTAATTATGTGGAAAATTTCAGATCGAAACACCAACAAAAATTGTATAATTTCAACAAAGTCAACTATTACATGTTGTATCATGACATTAAAAATATAAATTGGAATTTCCTGACTATGACAGGTATGAATCAAGCTTGTAATGAATTCTATTCATTGTTAGAGTCGATATTTGA
The DNA here is from genome assembly GCA_036346205.1 of Vesta saturnalis. Classification (NCBI taxonomy): domain Eukaryota; kingdom Metazoa; phylum Arthropoda; class Insecta; order Coleoptera; family Lampyridae; genus Vesta; species Vesta saturnalis. The sequence goes on from JARFJB010001991.1 coordinate 3,199, forward strand.
TAACAGCATACCTATTTACACAAATAGTATTACACGTAAACTTCCTTTTTGGTTCACGCCACAATTAATTGGGAATTTAAATGACAAGGGCACACAAGAAATATAAAGCATTCGGCATGCAGTGCTACTAACGCCGAATTTAAACGACTACAATCTTTAACCAAAAGGCAGTTATCTATATTATATAAAGACTTTATATTCCAAACCGAACATATGTACACAGCATAAAAGGTGCATCACGTATTCCTGGTAAAGTTCAGTACAGCAATCAAATGTATAACACTCCTCAGAGCATTGTTGACATCTTCGCTATCTATTTTTCCAGTTTACAAAAAATCTGTCCCAGCTACAAATACCTTTATACCTTACAACAACATTCACATAAATGTAGACACTCTCACTAAACAAGAAGTAGTAGAAGCTATAAAAGGTTTAAAAAGCAAGGCAACAGCTGGGACAGACCAAATAAGGTAAGTTTGGGTAAATGAGTCACCATTTTACAACATAAAACTTTAAGCAGTTACTGGGGAACGAAACGAATGAATTTAGATTTGATCATTTTTTTGTGAGTCTATTGGACCTTTAGCATTGCTTTGACAGTACTCAAAACTTACTAAAAAAAATAGCACGCTAGCTAGTGAACTTCAAAAATTAAACATTGTTAAGAAAACCTAACAGCAGGAAGTACTTAAAAAGTTATTTTTATGTATTTTATGTAACTCCTTAACAGATAAGGGGCATAAAAAAGTCTACTCCCAAACCACTTCAGGTACATCAAAAAGGTTTTGGGGGATGAATTATTTTAAGGATATCCTCTTCATCATACAATAATTCATTTGGCTTTCGTGGCCATCTCCATTCTTTGCCTTTGAATCTGCTTGTAGTCATGTGTGATATTTTTATTCCATTAGGACATATTTCTAGTACCTTTTCTGGATAATGTCTCCCTTCGTAATTCACTTTAACAAAATCTCGCCCAATAACGGTAATGCTTGATCGAATATTTTCAACATCTGAATCTCTCTCAGATAGAGAATCTGACAGAACTGATGTCACGTGTTCATTGTCTGTCTCCGTATCTGAATCAGGTTTACTATTACATTTTAATTTTTTCACTGGCACATATGCTTTACGTTTCTTTGCAGGCTCATTTACTTTGGAGTGCTTAGTTAATGCAATCTTCTTTGTTTTAAGTTTTTCCTCTCTTTCCAAACGGCGATTCTCGTCATCCTGTTTCTTTTTAAAATATTCCTCTGATGTAATTACTTCAGCACCATGGCATAGCCTGCGTTTAGATTTGTTCCCTTCACCATCCTGCTTATTGCGTTTCATCATTGTTATTAGAATTTCTTCAAAAGTTTTAGATTCTTTACCATTTGTATTTTCAGTGGGATCTCTTAACTTATTTGTAGATGACTCAGCTTCAGTTCTGTCTTGCGAATTGGTCATAGGTACTGTAGCATTGGTTATAGGTACTGTAGCATTGTGGGTTTCTTTAGAATTTTCATTATTACTTACAGTTTCTTCAAAATCGCTAATTTCCATATTTGTAATATTTTCTGCCTGGTTTGGCCGCACATAATTATGGTCTTCAGTTTGCACCGTTGTGGTGTGGTTTCGCTCAACAGAATTTTTCGTAACTCGTCAATACGAAATATATTTTCGGAAATCGCTGATCGGTTAGGACCACCTACATTTTGATCATGTATGCCAGTTGATTTAAATCCACTGATAATATTGCTCTCGGGCATATTCAGGTAAACTTTTTGTAACAATTTGACAAATGTGTCCTTTGGAACCTTCCTTCTAGGATTTTCCCTTTGCCAACGAACTATTTCTTTATCTATTTGTTTTAAAACTCTTGAAAACAGCCACGTCAAGTGGCTGTAAAACATGTGTGGTATGGGGTGGTAACTTAAGAAGTGTTACTTCATTTTCAATTGCTGTTTGTATTAGTTCTGATGAAATATGGCTTACATGAGCATAAAAAATTAGAATAATTGGGCGCTCAAGAGGAACACCTGGTAGAAAGCATTCCTTAAACCAGTTTAAAAAATAATACTATCCATGCACCCCTTCTTAGAGGCGGCAAATGCTGTTTGATCAGTTGGTCCATCAGGCATCCATGTTTCCATTATATTTTTTCCTTTGAAAACGCTTAACATCGGCAATTTTTGGCCACTAGCAGAGCAGTAAAACAAAACAGTTGTATTGTCCCTACCAGCTAAACTTATTTGCCCCAACTACTTTTGTGTTACTCGGGTCAGAACAAAAGGATGTTTCATCACAATTGAAAATCAAGTGTGGCTTATTGAGAAGGTTCAATTCGCCTATTTTATGGCACAATATGTCAAAAAAACCATGAATAGTAAACGGATTATTTTGATTGACACGAACGTATTCTACTCCTTGAGGTTTCTTGATGGTCAAATGATTTCTTTTTCGAAAATTAAGAAACCATTCATCACCAGGTCGATCATTTGCAAACTTTGTTTTTATAGCATTCCTCCTAATAAAGACTTGTACAACATCCAGGACTTCTTGTTTTCACAACCCAAACCCCCATTTCTCCATAGTCTTGTGAGATTCGGCTAGGTTTTGTTCTTGTTCAACGGTTAACTGCATCCGACCACCTCCGCCAGAACCAGATTTTGCAATAACACCTTTGCCTCTGGTGTCGTTAAAATAGTTGTACTTGGAATAAGATAAAATTTTGATGCCCCTTTAATGGTTTTATTGAAATTTTGCACATCTACAACAGCTCTCATCAAAGTTTCTCTGGAATATTTTGCCCCATCAGAGCCTTTTTCTGTTTTTCGAACATATGTTAAACCCATTGTAGCTGAAAGAACACATAAATAAATTAAGGTTTGATTACTTTTCTGAAATCAGTTAAAAATTATCGAACCGGGTAACTCGGTCATAGGTTGCCCCAAATTATAAATATTTCTGGGCAAACGGGCTACCCCTCTCATAAGCTGTCATTCTTTGTTGAATGGAGGTTATAAGGGAAAATATTGTAAATTAATGGCTAAATGATTATGGCGTCAGGTTATAAGGTAATTTTCATTTAAATTGTACTTACCATAGCGTATTAATTGCCGATTTGATCGTTGTATATCAATTTTGCGCTAAAAAACTTTTAAAACCATGCGACATTAACAACTGTCAGATTCCAGTGCAAACATCTGATGCACCAGACAGTTTCCATATTGTTTGTGCCAACGTAGTGTGAAAAAATTATTTAAGGTTCCTAGAGCCTTATTAGGCAGGGGTGACCCACTTACCCCTATTTCCCAAACTTACCTTACCTACTTTTCTAATTCAAGACTGCTGGTATTTTCGCATTCCTTTTAACAATCTTGTTTAATTTATTTTTAAAGCAATGTACTTTTCCAACTGCTTGGAAAATCGCTAAATTATGTCCAACACTTAAAACTGGTTTACCATCTGCAGTAGAAAACTACTAAGCAGTATTTTTTTTTAAATTGCACTATACAAGAAGCTCTATTAGCAACTTTGTTCGCAGGTGTCTGTTTACCAGCATGGTTTTATCACTAACAGATCGACAACAACCAACTTGGCCTGTTTTGTACAATATTGTTCAGAAGCGTTAGATAATAGTTGATGTTGTCTACACAGACTTTCACAAAGCGTTACACCAAGTGGACCACTACATTATGTTAAATAAGTTAACTGAATATGGTTTCAGTCGATCCCTGGTACAATTTATGGAATCATACTCAATTGGCCGATATCAATTTGTTTCCTATAATGGATATGACTCTACATCAAGGCACCAATTTAGGACCTTTTCTATTTGTAGTATTTGTCAATGACTTGTCCTACATAATTTCAGCTGAAAAGCTATTGTTTGCACATGATCTTAAAAATCGTTACTCAAATAAAAAGTATTACAGATTGTGAAAGTCTTGAAAGGACTTGGAAATGATCTATAGTTAATGTGAAAAAATAAACTGTACTTAAACATTGATAAATGTAACGTTGTAACTTTTTCACGAAAGTTAGACCAGTGACAATACAATTACACAGTAAAGAACAAATCTTTAAGTAGATACACGCAAACAAAAGATTTAGGGATATTGTTTGATAAAATGCTCACATTCAGCTTTCATATTAACACAATAGTTAGGCAATATTTTAAAACTTTAGGATTTATCATACGTATCAGTTCAGACTTCGAAAACATTCCCACTATCATCTCCATGTATACGTCACACGCACGAAGTAAACTCGAATATGTCGTTTTGATATGGAATCGAGCTACTGAGAAACTCGAAGAAGGCCTAGAACGTATACAATGTCGATTCATAAATTCTTTTCGATGTGATTGTTATTATGCAGAAAGGGGCTATTCTCAAAATATTATGCTTGAAAGACCTCTTTTCTCTAAATACCAGGAGAAAACGAATGTGTGTATCATTTTTATACAGACTGTTACATAATGAAGTTGATTGCATCTCACTACATAATTTAATATTTTCTATACCATGTCCAACCTCAAGGTGCGCCTTATTATTCAAGTTACCCTGCTGTAGAACAAACCTCCTACAAAATTCACCAATCTATAATATGTGCTATCAGTTTAATAATGTAGACATTTTTATACAAATTTAAAATCTCTGTTGAACGAAATTCAGTAAGTTTATATTCAGTGAATATCTCTTTTAATTTAAAATAATTAAGTAATTAGATTGGTTCTGCTTTTTTTTATATAATTTTTTTTGTTTTTCATTGTGTTTGCTTCATAATGGATAAGTGAAAGTGTTTAGTATCATGGTCTAATAGTTAGTTATAGTATCACAAAGGTAGATGCATAGATATACATATAGGTATAAGTATATGTAGGTATTCATAAAATTTACTTTTTCTGCTATGGATTATTTAAATTAATTTTGTCCTTATGTGGATGTTATCTGTTAGGACAATAAAGGTTTTATTATCATGAAAAGAGAAGCTATCATTTTTACCTTCCAACCTACATATACATATGAAGGTATACTAAACAAATGCGAAGACACCAATCTGCGCGAAAAAAATCACGACCGTGTACTATTCAACCGGAAAATATTAGTTTTTTTAAGAAAAGTAAAAGTTACGTTTTGTACATTTTTTAGTTAATAACCTCTTAATTATGATGTTTATATTTTACAATTAGGACAATTTAAACAAAAAAAAAACATTTATTTAATTGTGAAAAGTGAAATATAAGGTTATGTTACTTGTTCATAAATTTACTCGGAAATGTGTCGCATTTTAATTATTAACCACAGTTCTAAGGGTAAATAATTCGTGTCTAAAAAGTTTTATACTGCGATGGTTATAAATAGGTGTATAGAGGGGTTAGAGTTTTATCGGATTCAAATACTAGATAGTATGCAAGTTCAAATAAAGTTGAAGAAGTTATATAATTTGTTATGAGGAAAATATAGTATACGAATATAAACAGATGGTTTTTATACAACAAAAGAGGTTTTATGGGGTTTGCACAATGATGTTGTATTCATAAAAGCATTGAGCTATGGCAGTAGCATGTTAAAAAGGTCAACGAGATACATATTAGTGTGTTAAGGATAAATCAGAAATTTCACACATAAATCAATATAATTAAGCAATTAAACACATAACAGATATTGATTACATGAAGCACAATAATCCTAATGTGTAGAACATGTATAATAATTGGTACAATGCATGAAAACTCTGCAAACTATAAAAAGGGTTATGGTACGAAGACGTTATGTTGGTAGATCATAGACTAAGTGTTTAAAAACTGCTTAAGAAGTTAAAGTGCCTTAGAAATATATCTAAGAACATGAACAACACATGTACAATGTGAAATTAACAATATAAATACAATAAAATACTACACAATTACTCTACACTTATTGCTTCGGTATCATAATCTGATATAAAATCAGATCCATCCGACGAGTCTCCACTCCTACGTATAATCAATTCCTCACAAACTACATCAATAATATGCTCTTTATTAATGTATTCCTCTTCAATTTCTTTAACATGAGGGCACACTTCTTGCCAGTGGCTCTCCAAATCCATCGAACACTTTTCACGAGTTAGTTTTTCAACATCGGCTAATTTAAAAGTTGTGTTTCACGATGCCACCCAAGCTTTTACAATGGCCCATATTTTTTCTATTGGATTTAGCTCCGGGTGGTATGGAGGTAGTCGACATACAGAGTGACCATGTTTCGCAAATAGAGCATCAATTGAATATTCCGTGTAGCTCGGTTGATTACATTTTATTAAATCATACAGCTCCACTTTTGTTTGGGATTCATCATGTACGATCCCTCGTTCTTGTAACCAAGTTATCATTTCCATTTTTTTACTGCTAAAAGTTGAACGTTTAACTGCTAACGTGTTGTGATAACTTGCATTATTCATAACAATAACTGACTTTTCGAGCAAATTCGGTAATAACTGGTGCTCAATCCATCGTTTATAATTAATAAAGTTCATATCGTCGTGATAATCACCTGTTTTTGAGCCTGATTTAAAAACTAAGAGAGCATTATTGATAAATCCCATTTCACCACCAGCATGTACTATTATAAGATGTTGACCTTTACTGATTGGACATTTTAAACCTTCGTTGGAATCATCTACCCATGAACGTGGCGTTGTATGCGATGCATGTATATATGTTTCATCTGTATACACAATGGGTCGCCTTGCTCTTCGATACTTTGTTATTGCTCATATATAAGCACAACGTAAAGATCATATATCGTATTGTTCCATTAAACATTTACGATTGTCAACGGTTTTCGTCCATTTAAAACCTATTTTATTTAATAATCTTCTTAAAAACGTTTCCTTCCCAGAGAAACCAATGGATTCGTCATCTTTAATAATATTATAGATAGCATTGACGGTTGGTCGTCGTTTCTCCGTGACATGAAAATTGTGTACAATGCGTCGAATGATTTGTTCTCCACAATTATCGACAGATGATCTTGGTGCAGTTTTCATTCTTTTATTAGAAGTCTTGAACGATTCTATTTCACCACGTTGAATTGTACTCCTTTCTCTAATAATTCTAACGACGGTACTTTTAGATACTCCAGTTGCTTTCACAACGATATCAAGAACTTTAACTGTAAAGAAATGTAATCGTGAAAGAACTGACAGATGTAATCGTACAATAATGACATACCTTCATTCATATTTTTATGAAACTGATAAAAACATTCCAAATAATTTCGCGGGCATCTTGCGATAAGACACGCCGCTTCTTTGCTAGAATGTTTGATGTACTATCAGACGATGTACTCGCATCACCCATTATAAACAACGAACTAAATCAATATATTATATTAATACATATTACTGTGGATTACAAATACAACTTACTTGTAAATAAAAGGTGCTGAAACGGAAGGAGTTTTGAAAAAAACTGTTTACAATTGATAAAAACGTGCACGAAAAATGAGGTTAGAAAACAATTAACAACACTACATTTTGTGGACGGAACATAATATCTACTTCTCACTCATATCATTATTCCATTTCTTTTTAATGCAATATTCGGTTTCTACGCAGGTGTCTTCTTATTTGGCGTTTGCTACTAAGTATAATTTGTCATTTAGGAATTATATTCTCTGATCAACTTTTTCAATCATGAAAGTTATGCAATCAATTTTTTTTTCACTATCGCTAAATGGATTAGCTCATTTTACAACTTTTGGCCAAATTTCGCCAAGATCGGCCATGATGTGTGGATGTCTGTGTGTGTGGGTGGAAGTATGTTAGTATCCACGGTAACTCCAGAACGAGAATACCTACGTACTGAAAATTTTGTATTTAAGCTTCTCTTCATTTCGCTTGGAGCTGATGAGATTTTGGGAGATATCCAGCGGCGAGGAAGGGGTTTATTAGGGGCAGTTTTTATCAAATATTTCTAAAACTACTGCATATTTCAAAGATATAAAAATACCTAAATATAGACTTTACACATATCGATTAATTATGTTTTATGCTATTTTTTGATACAACGCCTAATTTAGCGGCAACAAAATTCCTGAGGTAGAATTTTAGTGCTCAAATTTTTCAATATCTGAATAACGATTAATATTTTCTTTAAAAAATGTGTCTACTTTATCTTAATTTTACATATCTGGCATAAAGTTTTCACGTCATTCGGATATAGATTATTGTTTTTGTTTTTACAATGTTGCCTGTTTTCGTTACGGAAATATGAAGGAGGTTGCATAGTTATGCTAAAAATTGTAATTAAAATTAGATCATTTATTTTAATTGTTTAAGTTGGCATCTAGATGCTTATTAACCTCTGTCTAACATGAAGTTTTAAACGTTTGTTTGACATATATTATTGTTTCTGTTTTTACAATGTTGCTTATTTCCGTAATGAACTTATAAAAGAGGTTGCATAATTATCCTAAAAAAGTGTTATTAAAATTAGTTTATTTCTTTTAATTTTCATTAGAATACTTAAATGTTCTTCTCATTTCAACAGTTGTCCGAAAATCCCGTTCACAAATTGCATTTTGCCGAGGCGTACATGGGGCTGTCAACCTCTGGGTGACCCCCACTGCACTTAAGATCTCTCTATTATCCATTTCACCTCCGTTATCACTAATCAACTCTCTGATTGAATGGCCCAACATTTTTGCGTGTTCAAGTACCTTTTTGCATTTCTTTAGCCTCTGATTTTTCTGATATCAGATAGCCATAACGAAACTTAGTATAATTGTCCTTAAAAACAACTAAATACCTTTTCTCGCTAAATGACTCTCCGAAAGGTCTACAAACATCTGCCAAAAATAATTCTCCTGGTTTCGTTGACTTTTCTCTGTGGCCAAATGGTAGCCTGTGTGATTTGCCATAGATACAAGGCTCACATACTTGCTTTTCCTCTTTAGAAACCTTTATGTTCAACTCTTTCTGCATCTTAGTTTCTACGTGCCTTTTATCTTGATGTTCCCACCTCTCGTGATACAACTGCAACTACATACCAGACATTCGTTAGTAAAAAATTCTTCCCCAGTTGCCAAGGTTTTTACTCTTAACTGTTCGCGTGCCTATGGCGGGAAGGATTTCTTTTCCTACTGATTTTATGCTAGATAGGGCTTAAAATTTCTTAAAATCTATTTAATACAAATCACTATTTGTTACATGCCTTGTGGCCCCATTGTCTATCCACCACCTAGACGGATGAGTAGACAAGCCAGCTGAGATAGCCCCTGCTGAAGCCCCTTGAGTTCTCTTTGGTCTTCCATCAGAAATCCATTTTTCACAATCTTTAACCCAATGTCCAGCTTGCTTACAGTAGTTACATGTAGTAAACTTCTTTTGCTTTTCCTTAGATTTACTCTTATTAAACTTATTCTGCTTTGCATCAACCGCTATTAATGCGACTTGGATGTCTTGAGACACAGAACTGGCGCTCTCCTGTTTCATAAAATTTATTTCAAAAGAACAAAGCTGAACAGTCAAATCAACAAAAGTCTTATTCTGATCATCTTTTAATATCAACCAGCTTGACTTAAAATTAATGAAAGAACTAGCAATAAGTCAAGTAAAGCATTCTCCTTTTTTGTTTTTAGACCATTATTTAGTTCATTCCACAATGACTTGAGCTTAGCTATATGTGTTGAAACATTCTCACCATCAATCCTAAAACTTAAACCTAACTTAACTTAACCTTCACGCCATTCCCTTACGCAATATTCATACATTGTGTCTGACATGCCCTTTTATTTTTAAAACTCCTTATCTTTCTTTCATACATTCTACTACATTCAGACAAGTTGTACGCGGCCTACCAGAGACTTCGTTAATCTTGCGTTGTTCATTCTGTCAATGTGACCAAACCAACCTAATGTACTAGTTTTGTATCTATCCATCATCGTCTTTTCTCGCCACACTCCGTCATTATGAATTCATTCTTTATATTGTCCCTTCTCGTTTTACCACATGCGCTTCTCAGGAATCTCATACCCACGGCATTTATTTTATTTCGTGTTTTTTTGACATACGGGACAAATACGCCATTATAGATTGCTCGTTTCGCAGCTAGGCTCATGCTTTCGTTTCTCATTATCGTCCACATACTTCCAATCACTTCCCTTCCAGCATTGACCTTTCGTACAATCTCTCCCTCCATTGTACCATCTTCAGGAAACTTCTATCCAGATATACCAGCTCGTCCACTTGCTCCACAATTTCGTCTTGCACATCTCCCCGATTAAACACCACAATCTTAGTTTTGTTCGCGTTTACCTTTAGGCCCATGCTCTCACAGACTGTATCAAACTTCCTCAAAGCAGTTTGTAGCTGATCCGCACTGTCACTTAATAAGACTGTGTCATCTACATACACCAGAAGTCGTACATTTACGTCACCAAATACTGCACCATTTGTATCGATACATGCTTGTCTAACACATTTATTCATGTATATATTGAACAACCACGGTGACATCACACAACCTTCTCGCACTCCTTGTTCATTATTAAAGTATTCACTCACACCTCCTCTCACCCTAACACATGCCCTGCTACCGTTATATACTGCCCTTATTCCGTTTATTACCTTTATTTACACCACGTTCATTTAATATTTCCCACAGCTGCTTCCCTATTCACTCTGTAGTATGCTTTCTACAGATCTACGAACGTACAGTACAGCTTCCTTTTTACATTTAAACACTTTTCGATCACCTGCTGGAGAGCAACCGTCTGATCTACACATCCTCTCCCTGGCATGAAACCACCCTGCACATCCCAAATCTTAGTTGGTGTAGTTTCTCGTACTCTATCAATCAGTATTTTTCCAAATACTTGACCAGGCATTCTGAGCAAACTTATTCTTCCGTAGTTCTTGCAATCACTCTCGTTCCACTTACCCTTATACAGTGGTACAATTGATCGCGCTCTTCCAATCCCTCAGCACTTTTCCACACATAAGGCATACATTGAATAATTCACATAAACTTTGTACCCCCATACTTTAGCATCTCACCAGTGATTTCATCTAGTCGTGCTTCCTTGCCGTTTTTCAATCTCCCTACCGTTTTCTCTACCTTATTTATCCCAATATCCTTCTCGGTTTCATTCACCATTCCTTCTACATTCTCCTTATTTAACCCTTCAGTCTTACTTTCCTCACTACTGTACAGCTTTCTGAAATATTCTTGCCAGCATTTCCTCACTTCACAATCGTCCCATACTATTTCGTTGTTCATATTCATCACTCCTGCAGCGTTCTGTTTTGGGCCACGTTTTGTATTTTGACCCATTTCTAGAAGAGTTTTTTTGTTTCCCTCAAACCATTCTGCATTTTCTCTTCTTCCACAGCCATCACTTCCTCTTTACTTATTCTCACTGCCTCCTTCGCTTCTTTGTTTCTTAATCTGTACACCTCATACAATCACTTTTTCTCAGTCTCATTTTTTGCAGCAATCATTGCCATGTACGCATCTTTTTTCTTACATACTGCCTTTTTTACCGACTCATTCCACCAAGCATATTTCTTCTGTCTACATACAGTCGCTCTTCCACATATCCGCACGACACAATAGACAACAGTTTTTCAAGCTTGCTCATGCACTTTCAACGTCAGTGTCTTTCATTTGTTCGTTCCACACTATTTCATTCACATTCCCCAGCTAACGCAAATGTGTCAATAAGGTGCCCGAGATGTTTCAAACAAAGCTCAGATGTGATGTGTCAATAAAACATTTAGAAGTTGTAACTGATACATGAATAGAATATGTGTTATAGAGATGGGCGCTTTCATAAAGTATCTAATTAAACATCTCCGTGAGATGTATATGCCAAATTATCGACACTAAAAAGATATGTATCAGAAATGTGTCATTTAATTCTCGTGAGCCGTGATAATTATATGTCAGGCACATATATACTGTATAGCAAGAACGCACAAAAATAAAACGTTCTTTGTTCTAATGCATGCATTCAAAATCTCAAATATTTCATGTTTTGCATTTTCTTTGATACCGTTTTCTTTGTCACATAAATAGGAAAAAGTTCCCTTTGTACTGTGATCCTCGAACTTGAATCACCCTGCTGGTATGCCTGAATAAATAATATCAACTGACGTCAATTAGATTTACCTACTTGAGATATTTCAAAGACATCTCCGAGATGCAACAATATAATTTCAAAGATGTATCATTATTATTTTTGGAAATATCAATGCTTATCTATAGAGATGTTTCCAGTTATGTGTGAAACATCTCAGTAAGGTTCCTGAGAGGATATATTTTTAGAGATGTCTCATGAATGTGTGTTGAGATGTATCATTCATGTCTCTAGTGATATATAATTAATATCTCGGCAAAGTGTCTGAGAGAATACAAAGTTTTAATAATGTTTCAGAAATATGTATCTATATCTCTAGGATGTTTCACACACATGTCTGAAACGGGTGTTTTGCAAAACTTGCATCATACACCTACAGTAGATCCCCCAGACAATTTAAGTATTAGTTTTCACATAACAGTTACATTACTGACACTTCTTTGTGTTTGCTGGGTCAACTCTTTACTACAACATCTGAGTATTTCTTTTTCGTACCATTATCCACTAGTTTGTGTACCTTAATTCTAGACGTTTACACTACGTTTGCTTTTCTCGATACATCCAAAAAGTGGCCCGATCCATACTCCGATTCGCGCATTACATCTGTGTCTTTCACCAGGTTTCTAAGCCGTTTATCGTACACTAGCAAGTCTATCATACTTTTAGATTCACATTTTTGCCATGTATACATATGCACATGTTTATGTTTAAACCATGTATTGGATACAAACAGGCTTCTCTCCACACAGATATTCACCAGGCGTTCACCATTGTCATTGACTCTTGGTGTCCGAACTTTCCTAGAACGCGTTCAGTATGTTCTCTCTGTACACCCACCCATCCCTTCATATCCCCCACTAACATCACTCTTTCGTTTGGCTTACATACGTTTTCTACTTCATTCCAGAAGTTCTCAAGCTCCATTCTTTCTCCATTCACCGGTGCATAGCATGCAATGTTTACCTGTTTTGAGTTCAATCCTTAGACAAAAGGGTGGTATTTACGCTTTAAGTTTACTTTATAATTTTACGAGTTTTAACAATTACATCTGGTATGGGTTTAATAGAGCCGTATTTTTTCATAGAAATTCAATACTATAACAGTCCTAAATGTTATTTTCGCACCTATTTCAACTAAAGAGCGATTTACACGTTACAAAACTTCTACTGGTTAGATTATTATCTTTGTTTATTGTTAATATTAAAACCGCTGGGTACAAAAATCTGTTCATAAGCTTACCTTTATTTTATTGATTTGAAGTTTTCATTTTAACGTGTATTTATTTCAGTAACCGAAAGATAGAAGCGGAGCTACCTTAAACACATCCTATCGCTTTGACGACCCGAAACGCTATCCTAATCCAGTTAAACAAAAAGAAATCTGAGCAAATCTTAAACAACTTTTGATGATGTCTCAAATTGTTGCTTCAACATATTCCAAGCATCAAAAGCTGTCTCTTGATCCGTAATTTTCTGGTACAGTGTATCAGTAACAGAACTTGCGATCATAGACTTAGCATAACTTTCTAAATAGGTAACTCATAGATTTGTGCTCTTTTATTTTCGCTTCTGAAGCTCCTTCTTTGAGCTCTCCAGTTTTAAGTAACTTGCCATCAATAACATCTATAGCACCTTCATGATAATCTAAAAGATCTTTAATTTTACGCTTCCAAACTGTCACCTGTCAAAGGTTTTATGTGTTTATAAAATTCCATTTTGTTTCAACTATTATGGTCACTCATAGTTTAAACTAATAATAGACTCGATAGTATTATTTTTAGCAAAAAACACTGACAAGTTTCTATTTGTTTATCACAACACTAATTTAGCATAACTAAGCCCATAATCTTTTATGTTTTTTGTAGAAAATTTACAAAATGAGAAACAAACACACCTTTTAGAAACGTTTTTTAATTGTCAGAAAAAGAGAGTAAAGTTACCTTACATCAAACAGTTATTGAACAGCGTAACTATCAAGTACAATAAAGAAATAATGTAAAATCTAAATTTTTTATTGTTTCACTGTACGTTTTCCATAAGTAAGTATTCGGCCCGTGTACAATGATCCGTTTTAAAACTAAATACATAAATAAAATTACAAAACTAATATCACTGATAACATTTTTTTTTGGTTTTGTATTTTTTTTGAGCAACTTCGTAGAAAAGCCATCATTATACCTATCTTTTCACAAATCCATTTATATTATAAATTTATCCAGAAATATGTGTCTATAAATATTGCACAATGGATTACTATGGGGTAATTGTATACGTTGACATAAAATTGATTTTATATGTACCGAAGTTCTCTTTAAATTTTCTTCAAAATGAGTTTGAAAAGTAGTATATATGATATGGCCAATATCCAGAGCACATTTATTAGGAAACAAATATATGGAATTATTGTGTTTCTTCAATTGCAATGTGGATGGTTTTAATATTGTATGTTCTTCCTCTGTACACATTCGATCAATGTATTCTTCACATAATTTGGTGCAGGCCCAGCCTGTAACAAAGAATGATCAGTTTATAAATTTATATGCAATAATAGCAAATGCGAATAGTATTTCAATGGGTAGTATTCAAGAACCGTAAACCTAATATGATTGCTGAATCCCATAAGGCATGTGTTCGCCAAAATATCGCTTGCATTGTTCGACCGGTTTGTTTACATTTACAACAGTGCATTTTTATAGGTACGAAATTGGGTGTTTTGTGTTACTTGAACAATCTCAATAATCATAATTATTTTAATTGGTGTATAAATACTTTTGTCTTCATCTAAAGAAAACTTTGTGAAAACAGTGTTTTCCAACTTTAGCATAGAATTTTAGTGTCGCTTAGCTATAAAAGGACGTTGCATTATTACCTAGTGGGCTTTATTTGTAATATTAAAGAGGTAAACAAACAATATACGAGCGACAAGCAACAATTATTGAGAATAGAAAGATTGATACAAGTTTTTAGAATGTTTATTTTAAATATGTTCGAAGTAATTGCCATTTACAATAATGCACTTAAGCAACCTTCCATAGTTTAAAAACGTTCAACCCCTTTAGGGATGCTATCAAAAAAACACTTAACGGCGATGTCAATCTCTTCTTCTGACTGCAGCCTTTTCCCTCTCAAATGTTTTTTGAACTCAAAAAATAGCCAGAAGTCACAAATCGCCAAATTCGGTGAGTAAGGAGGATGTTCTACAATTTTGATGTTGTTTTCCGCTAAATACTGGAACAGTTGTCCCTGCTTTATGGGACGACGCGTTATTATGATGTAACATGATTGCCTTTTTTGGCACTTTACTGAACACAGTAGGCAAACAATTTTCAACATATCATTTAGCGGTAACTGTCTTCCGATCTAACTTAATTGCGGCGACCAAACCCGTACTTCTAAAAAATACTGCGTACATAACTTTTTTCATTGCTTGTTGTTTTTCACCATCGTAGGGGTTTCCTCATCTTCATGTATCCAGATTCTAACATGTTCTACTTTTTGTAAATCTGTCAGATGATGGGGTACAAACAATACCGACTCTATAACAAGGCGCAGTGCTCTGACGTCAGGATCCTGTGACGTCAGCATGAGAAAACCATACGGCGCAATGCACTTCCGACTTCGTAGGTATAGCGCAAATGCACATTGCACCTTACTCTGTGTTCAGTTTGCACTTGAATACGTTGTACTTACCATTTGTTTGTTTATTTTGCAGAAGTCTTGCCCAATTAAAAGTAGATAGTGAATCATTATTAACAATAGTATTAGTGAAATAGTTTAAAATGCCAAATAAGTGTTGTGTGCCCAATTGTAAAGGAAATTATAAAGTGGCCCTCGTGTACACGTGTTTAGTTTTCCATCTAATGCACCGTTAGTGCAAAGATGGCTGTCGGCTATTCCACGGAGAAATTTTGTTAACACAAAATATACGAAGGTGTGTCAATTACATTTTAAAGATAGTGACTTTATTAAAATATATCGGCCCAGGATTCTAAAACGGGGCAATCTGTAACAGTGCCTCTCAAAATCCTCGTTTAAAATCCAACGCAGTACCTTCACAATTTCCTAATTGTCCTGGATATTTGTCTAAAAATATATTAAATCGCAAAAGTCGAGATGAAAAATTAAAAGATTTAGATGATTTACACTTGCAACAGGCAATAGAACTAAATATGCAGGAAATGTTAAATTTTGAACAATCCAAAATTACTCATGTTTTAAAGAATTTATCACCATATTTTTAACCATTACTTTAAATTTAAATTGGCATAAAATAATAAATGACGATAAAATTACAATTTATCAAATAATATATTCACCTGGGCCAATAATTTCTTATGCAGTTACTATAAATTCTGATTTAAAAGTAGAAACCTATTTATATGGCCAGGAGATATGTATTTCTTTCACTAGTAATAATAATAATATTAAAACACCATTTATTTCAAATAATATTGATGAAATTAAAGATTTATTTGATCATATAGAGTCACTGGGTACGGATAATTTGAAATCTAAAGAACATAATGAAACTAATTTAAAAAAATTGTTGCTCCACTTTTCGGATGTATTAAGCGGTTTTCATTTTAATGATTGCCTGTTATTAATTGGAGAACAACTAAAATTACAAACAATGTCTAAAGAAAGGTATCGTTATTCAGCTAATATTATGATTCTATCATCTTTGTTATTCACAATTAGTCCACATGCATACAGATTTTTAAGACATTATAACTTTTAATTTTACCACACCCGAAACTATCAAAACGGTTTGCAACTCACATTTAACAGACCCAAGTAAAGATGAACGTAATTTATTTCTAGTATATGCCAAAACTATTATTAAGTATTTAAAAGACAATGAAAAAACATAATTTTGCTTATGGATGAAATACATATTAAACCGTACTTAGATTATAAAGGTGGCAATGTAGTCGGCATGGCTTCTAATAATACTAATTTAGCAAATGCGGCATATGTTTTATGATATCTAGTGTTTCATCTAAAGTTAAAAAGTAGTTCATATCGCACCAATTTCGCAGTTGACACATGACACGTTGTTTATTTTATAAAACTGTAATAATTAATTTAGAATTAATTGGATTTAAAGTATTTTGTGTTATTAGTGACAATAATGCTATAAATAGTAAAGCAATGCAACACTTTTCTAAAGATAATATACTTAGTATTGTTTACACACATCCATGTGACATCAATAGACCATTATTTTATTTATTTGATCCAGTTCATATTTTAAAATGTATTCGAAATAATTGGCTAAATTCAAAACCGTCGCAAACCTTCAATTATCCAAATTGGAATACAGGTAGTGAAGAAGAAGCTTGCTTTCAATCTGTTAAAAGCTGTATGAAATGGAGAATAGTAAATTATTAAAATTCGGTCATACTTTAACTTTAAAAGCATTATATCCCTCAAATTTAGAGACAAAATGTAAAATTAGTTTTAAATGTATTTAATTCGTTTGTAGTAGAAGCTTTAAAACATTTGCAGCTTATATTAAACAATCCAAATCAACATCTGACTTTATAGATATTATATTAATCTGGTGGAAAATTGTAAATGTCAAAACACCTCTTAAAGGTAAACGATTAAATGATATTTATCAAGAACCTATAGTAGGTAATCCAGTAGACGATCCAAAATTAGTTCACTTAAATAAAATGTTAGAGTGGTTAGATATATGGAAATCCTTCAATACAAAACAAAAATTGACACGGCAAACACATACAGCTTTAACTCATACAACTTATGCTTTATTAGAAATTATTAGATATTGCACTGATGATTTAAAATGAATTATATTTTATTAGGAAATTTCAAACTGACTGTCTCGAGGACAGGTTTGGTAAATACAGACAATTAGCTGGAGGACAATATAATATATCTATTCGACAATTATATGAAACTGAAAACGTCTTAGAATTCGTTCAGTGCTTAGTTTACATTCAAGTTCATTTGGTGTGATTAGTATAAATTCATTCCACGATGATATAGATATTCCTACAGTAACAGAATCAAATTATAATTTTAATCACAATATTTGTATTAATGAAGCAGATATAAATAGCGTAAATGATGATATGCCTGTTATTACTTACTTAGCTGGATATTGTTGCCACATAGTTTTAAAACGAGTGAAATGTGAACATTGTAAAAATACATTAGTTTTGTCAGATGAATTAATTGTAGACGATAATTTTAATCTAATTAGAAATATTAGTCGAGGTGCTTTACTTTATCCTAAGCCAGATGCCGTAAATATAGTGTTATATAACTATTTAATATTTAATAAATTACTTCAAGACTTTGAGGACGATTTTTTAAGTATAACTAATAAGCGTGGCTTTATATCGAAATATGTTTTAAATTTTATATTTGCCAACGAAGTTTTAAACGAATTTGTTACTTGTGAAGATCATAATAAAGACTTCATTGCTCTAATAATCATAAACTCTACCACAAATACTTTATTCAAAAATTACTGTAAAAGAATAACGATAGGTTGCCAAAAGGAAAAAGTCGTAAATTAAATACTCTAACTAATTCAAATTAGCATATTTTGTCCACTTCATCACATTTTATTATAAAATTTTAGTAATAAGTTATACATATTTAGGAGTATTCAAATTTATTAAACAGTTTTTGTTTGAAATTTCGTTTTCCCGTTAAAAACGAATGGATGCAACAAGGGTTTGGTTCATGACCGGCCTCCAATGCGTGACGTCACAATTCAGCGCTGCGGCCTTGTTATAGAGTCGGTATTGGTACAAACCGAGTTACAACTTTTTCAAATGTAAATGTTTGTGCAATATTGATCTCACTAGCGAGGATCCAATCTTCAGATTGGACTCCATCATTGCATAGGTAATGCGGTTGTTCTCTTCCACCATCTTCTTTATCGCAGTAATGTTTTCGGGGTAACAGCAGTTAAAGGAGGGCCAGCTCCTTTTCTGTGTACCAACGACGCAACCTCATTCAAATTCTTTATACCATCTATAAACAGTAGTCAATGATGGTGCAAGAACCCCAAATGCCTACTTTAACACACTCATATGTGCTCAAGCCTTCCTTGAAATCATAGTAAATTATTATCCGAAATTCTCTCGTGATAATTCCATTTTTTCGATAACAGAAGCTTATGCTATGGACTATTTCTCAGACACTATTCAACTGAACTGCACAAGCTAAACTACAATTGATAGATGGATAATGCAGTATTTAATAAACAATTTGTTTTGCACAGGTAACTAGATTTTTCAATTCTCAATAATTGCAGCTTATCCCTCGTATATACCTATTTCAAATGTCCAAACTTTTCTTTTGTGTTTTTTGTGTGATAGAGTAACAACCAAAAAATACTATTTTTTTAATATAGACAAAGTTCTATAAAATTTCATTTCGAAAGATTAAACTTTTATTTTGAACTCTTTTTTCCCAAATATCAAATGAAAATGTTAAGTGAAGACATTTATTCTATAATCAATATCACCCTTTACATGTATACGAATATCTATGTTAATAAATTCATACTATTACCTATGGTAGGTATCACGTTACAACAATCAATGTTTAATGCATTTCCAATTATCAAAATAGAAGCCTAACACAGTTGTAATAATAGATTTGATTTATATCCATCTTACCTATATATAGGGTGACCATATTTATTTTCAGAAAAATAAGTACAGAAATAAAAAGTAACAAAAAGTTGTATTAGGAATAGATATATATATATATATATATATATATATATATATATATATATATATATATATATATATATATATATATGTTTAAAATATTTTTCGCATGATAAATGGACATGCACTAAAATGTGATACGATAAAAAGTCAAGAGAGCTTTTTTCTTCACAATTGAACAAAGAATTAAAAAAATATTTTTTATTTTTAGAGAAATCAGCGGCATCCTACTTTTTTCTGGAAAAATAGCCTGTGACGTGCCAATACGCGCGCCAATGGTACGACTGAAACATCGTGTTGTGTTGCAAAGTATGCGTCTCCCACAGCTATTGACACGCGTAAAATTTCATTATGATATCTCAAGCCGTTTTGGAAAAATCTAATTTTGACTGTTTTTTTAAATTAAACTTCAACACGCTGCAGATCGGTAACGAAGCGTTTATAGGAACTTTATTGTGTAAAATGACATGGGCAATCACCCCCTTTAATATTGCCACATCTTTTTAATATATATATATATATATATATATATATATATATATATATATATATATATATATATACTGGGTTCCCATAATAGACTACCCATTTTATTTTATTAATAAATTCCCTACGAGATAACTAAATAAGTTGTTCTCTGGGGGATTATCTTCCTGTCACAAATAAGTTATAAATTAATAATTTCGTGTAACGTCATTTTACTGCGAGAAGTTTGTTAGTTTTCATCAATAATTATTTAATTTTTTTGCTTTGAACATTATTTCAACATCCGTTTGAACTTTCATGGATTACTCAGTCCACAACGTGTGTTTTGTGTAGAAACTTACATAAGAAGCAATTCGATCGAAGAAGTTAGGCGTGCATTCCGGCGTCAGTTTAATAACAACAATAGGGGTCACGCGCCAAATCGTAAAACTGTTAAGTTATGGGTTCGCCATTGGCGTGAAAATGGTTCTGTACAAAATTTGAAGAAGCCTGGACGTCGAAGAACAGTTCGTACACCAGAAAATATTGAAAGAGTTAGAATTGCGTTTACGAGAAGTCCTAAAAGGTCTGCTAATCGACAAACCCTTATCCTAGGAATATCAAAGGGAAGCTTAGATCGAATTCTTCAAAGGGATTTAAAATTTCATCCCAAAATACCAAATGGCACAGCACCTTAGCAATCAAGATAAAGAAGCAAGGTTAGCATTTTGTCTAGAATTTTTGCATTTACATCAAGGAGCAATTCACAGTCTCCTAATGAGCGACGAAGCAAATTTTTATTTGAACGACATGGTTAATAAACAGAATTTTAGATACTGGTCAAATGAAAATCCTCGTGAAATCTTTACACAGAACCTCCATAATCCAAAAGTTGTTGTGTGGTGTGGAGTAGGATCTTTTGGTATTATTGGTCCATATTTTTTTGAGGATGAAAATAACCGCGCTGTAACAGTAACATCCGAGCGCTACGTAAACATGCTAGACACATTCCTCATTCCAGAATTAAATAGACGAGGATTACTAAACAATGCCTTACTATTCCAACAAGATGGGGCAACAGCTCATACCGCCAGAAACTCAATGAGTGTTCTGCGAGAAATATTTAATGGCCGACTCATTTCTCAATTCGGAGATTTGCCTTGGCCTTCGAGGTCCCCCGACTTAACGGCACCCGATTTTTTCCTGTGGGGATATTTAAAAGCCAAGGTGTTTGCCAGTCGTCCAGGTACAATCGAGGAACTCAAAGTCAAAATTCGTGAAGAAGTTGAAGGAATAGACGCAGGTATGCTACGCCGTGTAATGAACCACTTTTTATCTAATATTGAAAAATGTGTTAAGTTGGTGGAGGTCATTTAGAAGACGTGATTTTTAAAAGTTAGAATTGAATTAGCCAAATATTTATGTTATCATAAATCCCAAAGAGTTAACTGTAATTTAGTATAATAAATAGTTTGTTTTATGTATATATACATACAGGATTTGCAAAGTTAAGTCGGCACTATTGCTATCTTCGTTATTATTGGTGCTACGAAGTCGGTTAAATGGGCAAAGAAGTAGGATTTTTTCCGCTCGTTACGATGGTGAAATCAAAATGAAAATTGAACATCGTGTTCGCGAGTTGTCAAAAATTTCCATTTTTTTAAATGGCACACCCAATATGCAATATCCTTAATCGATAGAAAATTAAATTCTGAACGGATAAGTTCCTATGACATTTCACCCTAATGTCAAAAATGACAAAGTTATTGATCATTTTACCAAATTCATCAAGGTGGCTGTAACTATTTTTCTGTATTACCATAGAGCAGAAAATGAAAAGAATATCAGACAATTGAAACATGATTCTTTATTCTAAGTGATAATAATAATAAGGAACAACAAAACAAAACAAAACTCAAATTAGATGTTCGAAAACATCACCCTCTTGCTCCAAGTATTTCTGGGCTCACTTGTAGACACTTTTAGTAGCCTTAGCAATGGATCTACCATCAATATTATTGATGGCGTGAACGATGCTTTGCTGGAGATCCTCAAGGTTATCATATCGCCTGTTGTACACCACACTCTTCACATATCCCCAAAAGAAAAAATCCATTGGAGTAATGTCAGGTGATCGAGGAGGCATACGGATAGGCCCATTAGTTGATAAATATCTTTCATCAAAAAAATTGTTTAATATTGTATCTATCTGACGAACGTTATGGGGAGGAGCTCCGTCTTGTTGGAAATAAATGTTCTGCCTATCCATTAAATTTACATCATCCAAGAAGTCTTGGAGTGTGGCAGTCAACATTTCGGCGTACCGCTCACCAGTTAACGCACCCTGATAAAATACTGGACCAACAATTATCGAGCCAATTAAACCGCACCAAACATTAACACTGAAGCGTCTCTGCGGGTTACAAGATCGGTAGAGCATCGGATTTTCTCGACCCCAAAAATGGCTGTTTTTCCTGTTGAACATGCCCCTATTAGAAAAAGTTGATTCGTCACTCCATAGAATTGGGCTCCAAAAATCATTATTGGTTCTCATTTGATTAATAAACCAGTGACAAAACTGAACGAGTCTTTCTTGATCTCCTGGTACTAATGTCTGTGTAGGTCGGAACTTATACGGCACAAACTTATCCTTTTTTAGAATATTGTGGATGGAACTCAAACATTGTCCATTTTCTTGCACTAAATCATTAATTGAGCTGTTGGGATGTGCTTCAAAATAAGCTAACACATTAATTTCAGTTTCTTCACTAATTATACATTGTTTATTACATCTGGATTTCTTAAACACGCTCGAATTAGATCTAAATTTACGGTACAAAACCAAAAAGTATCTTCTATCCGGCAAATGACGCGTAGGAAACAAATCACTGTAACACTCACGCGCTCGATAACTGTTTTTTTGACAAACGATGTAACATTGTAACATATCACACTTTTCTGAATGGGTGAAAGGCATTTTTCTATTCAAAAAACACAAACTTTTAACTCTTTATTAGCAAACTTCAATTTGACATATCAATTCTGATGACATTTGTGAAAATGACAAATATTGTTCACGTAATACCAGCCACCTTGACGAATTCAATAAATGATCAATAACTTTGTCATTTTTAACATTAGGGTAAAATGTCATAGGAACTTTTTTGTTCAGAATTTAATTTTCTATCGATTATGGATATTGCATACTGGGTGTGCCATTTAAAAAAATGGAAATTTTTGACATAACTCGCGAACACGAAGTTCAATTTTTATTTTGATTTCACCATCGTAACGAGCGGAAAAAATGCTACTTCTTTGCCCATTTAACCGACTTCGTATCATCAATAATAACGAAGGTAGCAATAGTGCCGACTTAACTTTGAAAACCCTGTACATTTGCAAAAACTGAATAAATACACGAGTGTTGAGGTCCAAAATTCATTCTTATTGATTTTTATAGATTAAAAAAAAAAAATTTTTCATTCATTTAGGACTGCGAGGGTTGTCTTTTATGTATTGTGAGGAACTAACATAAACAAACATTAGTATTGGCACAGAGAAACCCTACAGAGGGGAAGCTAGTCTTCCCACTAAAACATCATGTTTGTACGTATGTCCGAATTCGCCATCTTATTAGTAGTTCTATAATCAAGCTTCATGCTTCGCTGTTATATTGTGTTAAATCATTCATTGAAGAGATTCTTCAATCAACGGTTAAATTCATAGATATAGAATAAAATACATTGTGCTTGATCTTTCAGTGGAATTTTACCATTAATTATTGTGTTTTGTGCTTTCATGTGTGAAACTGAAGAAGTATCTTATTTCATATACATATTCTAGACATAATATTCTTGTGAAGATAAAAGGTAATTGTATATTGATAGGTATGTTAAGTTTTGTGAATTTGTTTCATAACTATAGTTTGCAATTTATAGTAATTATGGATTATAAAGTGAAGAAAGGTGGAACCTTCTGTGCTTATCGTAACTGCAGTTCTTCAAAAACAGGTGGACCAATTTCTTTGTTTAGAATTCCAAAAGATTCTCTGCAGTAAGTGAATATTTAAAGTTATTGTATATTGTAACGAATAAATACTTTTAGAGCTGAACGTTGGCTAAGGGCTTGTAATAGGATGGATGTAATTACTAAAAGTGCAGAGGACTTGCATAATTTTCAAGTATGTGAGAAGCATTTTCAAGAAAATTGTTTTTCACGTAGTGGTGAAACCAGGAGCGTTTGTTAAACAATGCTGTACCAACAATCTTTTCAAATATATTAAAGCGGCCGATTGATTCTGTTTCTAAAGAACCATTTCGGAAAGTGAAAATAATATCAGGCACAGCTCCCATCACGAAACCTGGTAAGAGCAATTTATGCGTAGAAGGCGCTTTTTGTGTTCGGATTCCATAAGCGTACTGTCACTACGGTTTTTAGGTGCTTTTGAATCTTGTTTTTAAAAAAAATCATGGATAATTCATCTTTATTTAACTTGACGTCATTTCTCTTAATTAAATCTACAAAGTATTTGGTATAAAAAAACAACACAAATTAAAAATTAATATATTTCGCGAAATTTTTAAATATTGCTACATAAATAGGTCATAGCATAAATTCACAATATTGCTTTGTTTATTACTTAGTCACTATCACTAAATTCTAAGTCTTCACTATCGGTATAATCATTAACATCTATAATTAATTCTTCGACTTGAATATCTATTATATTATCCATTACTATATAATTATCTTCCTTACTTAAAACTGTGGAACAGACTTTTTGGCAATCGTACTCGGTTATGTTGTCAAACTCTTCTTGCAGTAGACTGTGCACTTCGTCTAATGTAAAAAGTAATATTTTTACTAGCTACCACATTTTTAACCTTTGCCCATATTAATTCGATAGGATTTAAATTGGGATGGTACGGCGGCACGCGCAAAACTTCGTGTCCTGCTTCTTGTAATGATTTGTCTAATTTATATTCTACGTATCGGTCCTTGTTCGATTTTATTAAATAGTACAGTTCAGGCTTCAACATATTGGAACAAAATTGTTTATTTTTTGAAACAAGCCACTGTATCATAGTACTTTTCTTGCTGTTCGAATTTGGTGCCGGATTTATTCGAACGCAATGATACGCCGTGTTATCGATAACTAATACACTGTTAGCTGGCAAATTGGGAATTAGTTGTTGTTTCAACCATTTGTCATAATTATTACCATTCATTTCGTCGTGGTAATCTCCACTTTTACTACCAGATTTAAATATTAAAAGGGAATTTGGTATAAAGCCTGTATAACCACCATCATGTACTACAGTTAGACGAGGTCCTTTTGAATTTGTAGAAAATAATCCATTGTTTGAACCGTCAGCCCAACGATGACTTTTTGTGTGACCAGAATGAATGTAAGTCTCGCCAATATACACAATTGGTTTATTTTCTTTTCTGTAATGTTAAATTTTTTTATGTAGGTACTGAATACGCTTAAAACAAATGTCGCTTTTTTCTATTAATAACTTTCTGTTATTCTCAGCTAATCTCCATTTAAATCCCAGTTTTCTTACAATTCTTCTCAATGAACTCTCCGATCCTTGCCAGTCCAAATCGGTTTTGTTTTTCTTTTAGTTTACTAATTGTCATGCGACATTTTTCGGTAATATGAAAATTGTAAATTATACGTCGAAAATATTTTGCTTCATATTCTTCTACGTTCGCTACTGAATTGTTTCTTGGTCGCTTCTTCTTTGGAGAACGAAACTTTGGTGCAGCGTCACAATCACCAATATTATCTTTAGTTTTTTTTTAAATTCTTTCGATAGAACGTGCAGATACTTTTGTTGCTTCATTCACTTTTAATTTAATGTCTGTTAGTAATTCGTGGTCATTTTTGTGCGAAGCAAAGTGATTGTAAACATTATAAACAACTTCACGCGTTTGTAAACTCAAACCTTTGCCGGACTTTAAAGACATTTTAAATACGTTTTGAACACGATTATAAAAGCGACGTTAATACAAACCAAGTAAAGTTGTAACTGATTATCCCTATGCAGAGTAAAATGAAATTAAAACTTAATTACATTTAAAGACTTTCAAATTGTAATAAATTATAAATATTATGACAATAAGGACATTGTTATGTCAAATTATGCGTTTCATGACGGATACAGTACCTATGTATTAAACAGTATATTCAATTAATTACATACATTTAGATTTCATTAGAAGTAAAGAGTACTACAGTGCTGTTTGTCATAAGTTTAAAATTGTTTATGCAACCACTAATTTTCTCATTTTGTAGAAAAAGGGGTGCTTTTGAATTATTCTGACTAAATTTGTGTTTTTTTCAGAAGTTTACATTTGGTATAATGGTATTATCACTTTCTCTTCTAGATATTTCAATCAAAAGTAGTGCAGTTCAGAATATTACATTAATATCAAGTGCTCCTATACAAGATTATTCTACTACAGCAGGTATGTATTTTATTTATTTTAATGTAGTCTGCCTACAATGTTTATAACTAACTACATATAATGTTTTGCGAATTTGTTTTTATTTTTTTTAAACTATTATAGAAGATCCAATGTTAACAATATTTTTTTAGGGCCATCACATATATCCACTCTACCTTTCGTTTCTCCAGTTGGCACTCAAACACCTTGTGCATTAAGCTGTGACACCTCTAGAAAGAAAAAAATGCGCAGAAAAATTAAGAATTTGAAGAAATGCAAAAAAAAAAAAAAATATCTTACAGAACAAAGACAATTCAGGACATCGATCATTTGTGTGATGAACTTTTAACAAAAGATTTTTGTATTCTTTGAAATATGCTAATAGGGATATAAAAACAAAAAACAGGAAACAAAAGAATGCAAAAGTAGCTATTTTAAGTCATTTGTAGATCTACATTTAAAAAATGATAAAATTTAATGTGAATAAATGAATCAGTTCCACCTACATGGAATAAAATGTTGTGAATTAATAACTATGTAATGTATTTGCATGTTTTCACAAAAATTAAGCAAAACTTTGTAAACTATAGTTAGGGCCACGTTTGTGTTGCTGTGTAGAACATAGTATTTTTTGTCTTATTGTAAAGTATACTCTTATATTCAATCAAAAATAAGAACAAAATTTCCAAACACATAATTGTATTATTAACAATGTAACTATCCCATATCTCTTTAGGTTGACTAAAGCGTATGATTAAAGTTTCAATGTATTAACTAAAACAATTTTGCGTTTAAATTGAATATCATAATGATCGAATGGTAGTAAAATAATATAAAACTGTTTTATATTTGAATCGCGCGCCTTGGAACTACGTAAAAGATGGCGGAAGGTCATTTATTCTCGACACCAAAAGATCAAAGGTACCGCCGTAGCTTTCCCCCTCTGTAAGGTTACTCTGTGGTATTGTAAATTTTTTTATTACACACGGTGTTTCAAAAAATGTCAAAATTTATAGGACGTATTCTGTGTGTGAAATTAAGCTAATTTTGTCAAATGAACATATGGTCCAAAGACCACCATTTTCGAAATCCAGTGTGTTGAAGTTTTGACAAAAGGGACGTTTTGTTTCGATTTCTCAAGAACTATACACACAGACAATCTGATATTATGTACATTACCCACACTCTACACAAGCCATACACTGATACTCGCGATACTCAATTATTCGAGACAGTGGTGGAGATACGGCCAGGTCGAAAGGGGTTTTCAGGTTGAACTGTTCGCCACTAGAATTTTGTTTCCATTTCCGTATTTGACAAGTCAATATACACAAATAAGGTCACTTGCGATTTTGTCATTTGACGGCTCGTTTCCAATATAAACAAGAAAATTTGATTTTATGTACTTCATAGCGTAGGCGACTGGTTCACTATTTCGATCTGAAAATCTGTGAAGATGAGGAAAACATTAACACAGATATGCCCACCGTACTACATGTAGTACACTTACAACTTGTTCAATCCTGTTTAAACCTGCAACCCAATACGTTCTATACTGCTTGAGGTTATTTAGTAATCTGCAGTGCATGTGAGTGGATGTAAAAGTTATCGTTTGTAACTGCATAGTGATTATTATTAGCGGCTGAAATTTGTTAAACTGTGACAATGGCAGATTATGGAATACGTTTTTCAAGGTAAGGTTTTTTTGCTAATTTTAAATTAATTAAAATTTTAGTTATATATCATATAATATATACAAAACATGAAAGATTCGCGTAATGAAAAAAAAATTATTTTAGAATAACTTTTATAACCTTTATATTTTAATGTACTATAGGTAGTACCGTGGGCACTTATACAGTCACTTCATTATTGTTTTAGGGGATTTTCTCTGAATGAGGCATTAGTAATGTTGGAAGGCGTTGAAGATGTAGTAGAGAATGTGGATTGCATAACCCTTTTCCGCCAGAAAATGCTTGTGGAAATGAAACCGACGAAGATTCTGGCGCGGAAGATTTTGTCAATCTAAATAATTTACGTGGGTCGCAACTTCGAGCACCGGTAGAAATTAATTTACGGAATATATCAGACAATGAAAACAATTTGAGTGACCCTAGCTTCTCATCTGAAGATGAAATGCCTCTTTCAGTTTTGAAATGTCGATTACGAACTAAAGTAACTAAACCCAGAAAAATAAAAGAATTTATAAATGGGAAGACAATGACTTGCCACTTGACAACAATATTTTGATGATACAGATATAGCACAAGCGAATCTCGAAAACCCTGCGAATTTATTTTTAAATTTTTGACGAAGAAATATTAGAGACAATTGTAACAGAGATGAATCGGTATGCACAACAAAGAAACCAGAATGTGTTGATAGAAAAGTCGGAATTGAAAGCGTTCATTGGCGTATTATTACTGAGTGGGTATATACAGATACCTAGGCGACGAATGTTTTGGGAATACGAGAGAGACTCTCATAATGTAGTGGTATCCGAGGCAATATCGAGAAACAAATTCGAATTTATTCTGTCTCATCTTCCTATAGCAGATAATAATACAATAGATGCGACTGACAAATATGCTAAAGTTAGGCCTTTATTTATACACCTAAATAAAAAATTCTTAGAATATAGCAAATGCCAGGAAATGCATTGCGTTGATGAAGCAATGGTTCCATACTTTGGTCGCCATGGTTGCAAACAATTTATTTATGGGAAGCCTATTCGATATGGCTATAAATTGTGGGTAGGGGCAACACGATTGGGCTATGTTAATTGGTTCGAGCCCTACCAAGGTGCAGCTACAAATATTAGCGTTCAGTATGCTAGATATGGAGTTGGACCATCTGTAGTTCTGGAATACGCAGATGTTTTGAGAAAAAGGTGGCCAAATAAGCAGTATATGCATTTATTTTTTGATAACTTTTTTTCTACTTTACCTTTGCTGGAACTGCTTTCCAAGAAGAACTTCAAAGCTACAGGTACTATTCGGGAAAATCGCATACCTAGCAGCCCTCTAAAGACTTCCAAGCAAATGAAAAATGATGCGAGAGGATGTTTCGACTATAAGAAAATTGAAGATAGTAACATAATTGCCGTGAAATGGCACAATAATAGTATTGTTACTTTATGTTCAAATGTCGCAGGAATTAATCCAATCCACGCTGTCAAGAGATTTTCTCAAAAAGAAAAGAAATCCATACAGGTAAGTCCAATCAATTACCATTCTGCCCATAGATCTTGTAATTTTGAAAATGTTTTAGGTACCCCAGCCGCATTTGATTAACTTATATAATGCCAATATGGGAGGTGTTGACAGGAGTGACCAAAACATAAGTCTTTATAGAATATCGATCAGAGGTAAAAAGTGGTATTTTCCACTCATATCACACTGCATCGATAGGGCAGTACACAACTCTTGGCAGTTACATAGGCAAAAGGGGGGAGAACTAGATCAATTAATATTTAGAAGACGAATTGCGACTACGCTATTAGTGCAAAGCAAAAAACAAAACTCTTCAAAAGGTCACATGGCACGTAATGAAGGCATCGATATTCGCTTTGATCGTTTAGATCGTTTAGTAATACTTCAAGATAAGCAAACCCGTTGCGCGCATTGTCATGAGAGAACCACAACTAGGTGTACGAAGTGTAACAAAGGACTGCATGTAAAGTGTTTTTTGTCCTACCACACAAAATGTTAAATTCTTTGATAACAAAGAATAGTTGAATAGTTGCCATACATTTGCCCACCGTACTAGGTGTAGTACGGCTTCAATTTTGTATTATTTTTTCAGATAAATTGTGTTTATTTGTACTCTAAACAACTACGGTTTTAAAAAACTATTTATAAATACCTCGCGTAAGCGTATGGGCATATCTGGGTTAAGGCAAAGACAAATTCAAATAGGGTTTTTCTTTAAATCGCTGCGTTTCAGAGATACAAGGTGTTGTACATAAAAAGAAAACGTAAAATGAAGTGTGATAATCAAATGCATATAATAACACACTGTATCTCTGAAAGTGATTTAAAGAAAAATCCTATTTGGAATTTTTCTTGGCCTTGATGTTTTCCTCACCTTCACAGATTTTCAGATCGAAATAGTGAACCAGTGACGTACGCTACTAAGTAGTGGATGTCCCAAATTCGAGCCGTATCATTGAGATCTCAAAAACGGTAAGAGATAGAGTAACGGTTAAATTGTGGCAAAGTTGCGCATTTAAGGGAAAAATAATTAGACATAATCAGATTTCCAATATCTTCTTTTGTTTTTGAGATAACTGAAAACAAGTGATTTCTCGGATTTTTTTTGTAGAGCCACTTAAAAAAATAAAAAACAGTTTACACTTCTTCATTCTCATTTTTTATTGTCTTTAATATCATGTCATCTACATATCCATCTGACGTTTCGGATTCTCACAGTCATCATCAACTTAATATCTGTCGGCAGTGATGGTTGCATTTCTATGACATGCGTAATATATTTTTAACACATCTCTCCCTTCTAGATTAGCAAATTTCATTTTGTATTGTTATACTTCTTTTAAATAGCACAAATAAGGAAGTATGTACTAAACGTTGGAAAGGTCAAATGATAGCATAAAAAACATCCCTATGCCAAAAGCTGTCATAGCCACTGCAATCATATTAAAAAGATGCATATGTATCTTGTAATTTATTATTCATTAAAACTTTTATAATCAGTTCTAAATAATCTGCAAATCTTCTAGTCACTACAAACTTATTTCAGTATCATTATGTAAGATTTTGGTTTCTTAATGCCTTACAGGTTAATCAAATAAAATAAATAATGACAATTTAACTCATGTATAAAACATCGCATAAGTCGCAGTGCAATTGTCACTTTGACAGCGGCAAAAGTTACCTATAACTTTTACAGCGACAAATGCAACTGTGGTTTTTTCACTTATTTATTTCTAATCAATTATCGTAGTATCTGTTCCCATATACTGTAGATTCAAATGTGTTTAAATGCAAGCTACATACATTTTTCGTCCGTTAAATTGTCCTTCCGAATTACACTCGAGGCTTGTATTTATACTGTGTAAATTTGTGTTGTTTAAATTCAAATCTGTTTCCTTTAGCAATTTGATTCAAAAACCTGTCAATCTAAAAATGCTCCACCTTCAGTGCCGCATTTTTATTGGTTGACAGTTTTTCGCGTCTGATTACTAGGAAACATATTTTTATTAAACAACACAAATTTACTCAGTAAAATACAAACCTCTTGTGCAATTAGAAGTGAGAATATCATTTTTTGAATATTTGCAATGTTCTTATTGCGTTTTCTATACGAAACGAATATTCAACTTCTTTCCAGTAGATGTTATGATGACCAGCACAATAAAAATTTTCAAAAATTACAGGGTCGTATTGAAAACAATTATAATTATATTAGGAGCTTGATGATGACTGTTTGGGTATGAAACAAATACTCGAACCTAACTTAGTATATGTTATGGTAACCACAATGAAATAAGTGATTTGTAAAGTTAAAAAAAAAATCCAGGTCCGCATTTAAAAAAATTAAGTTGATGATGAATGTGGGAACCCGAAACGTCAGATGGATATGTAGATGACATGATATTAAAGACAATAAAAAATGACAATGAAGAAGCGTAAACCGTTTTTTGATATCTTTTTAAATGGCCGTACAAAAAAATAAAAACAAAAATCCGAGAAACCACTTGTTTTCAATTATCTCAAAAACAAAAGAAAATATTTGAAAACTGATCGCGTCAAATTATTGCTCCCTTAAATGCGCAACTTTGCCACAATTTAACCGTTTCTCTATCCCTTAACCGTTTTCGAGATCCCACTGATACGCCTCCAATTTCAGACACACAGTACATAATTTTCTTGTTTACCTTGGAAACGAGCCATCAAATCGCAAAATCGCAAGTGGCCTTATTCGTGTAGATCGAGTTGACAAATATGGAAATGGAAACAAAGTCCAGGGGCGTAGAAATTCAACTTAAAAAACCCTTTCGACCTGGCCGTATCTCCGCCACTGTATCGAATAATTGAGTATCGCGAGCATTAGTGTATGACTCGTGTAGAGTGTGGGTAATGTACATAATGTCAGAGTGTCTGTGCGTATAGTTCCTGAGAAATCAGAAGAAAACGTCCCTTTTTTCGATTCTTCAACACCCTGTATCTCGAAAATGGTGGCTTTGGACCATATGATCATTTGACAAAATTAGCTTAATTTCACACACAGAATACCTCTTAGAAATTTTGGTAAACATTTTTGAAACACCGTGTATATTGTTATCAAAGTACTCTCCCTAAAATTAGCCTTCATAATTTTTTCCACAGTGAGTACAGTATCTGCAAAACATGAGGAGGGCGGGTGTGTGCTAGAAGCATTTTGGCATATTTATATTTACCAAAAACGTGAGATCGAATTGCTGATTCACTAATTGCAAAACAAATGATGAATTTATCTATAAATTGGACTGTATTATTTTAACTTCCTTCTAATTGTGACATACAGGTACATAAAATAAATTAAGTGAACTTTAAACAAATCTATTCATATAACATGCACAAATAAGTAATTGTATACTTTATTAACAAATTTTATTTATCCTCGTTGGTTTCCCCGTTTCTAGTTTATACTGTATGTGGAAATTTACTATTTTATACATCCAAATACTTGCGATAGTGAATGCTGCGCTCGAAATTAATTTATTTGTAACCAAGTCTTTCATGTGCGAGTTCGTTTGTATGCATTTTTTAGAGGAGCGGGAGAAGTTTGTTTTCGTGATTAGTCAGTATCGAGTGAATTGGATACAGAAAAGGGTGTTGACAGTAATTTGTCGTGGATTTATTTATTATTTACGTTCTCAACAACCCGTTATTATTGTAGAGTATGAAGAACCTAGTGTATTTTTGAAATAGTGGAGTGTACAGGTTGTCCCATTTTCGTATGTTTTACGGGGTATCTCGCTTATTTTTAGGTTAGAACGTTGCGGTTTTCGCGACACCGTGCTACTTTTTAATGAAACCAAAGATGCACTAATCAAATTTGCCATAGCCAGCTTAGTTTTTGTGCTACAGGGTGATTTTGGAAAATTGCATTTTCAGTCATCCTGTAACTCTGTTATTGTCAGACATATTAAAAAAGTAAAAACTGATATTTGTAGATTTTTTTACGTAGAATCCAGTGGCGTACTCATATTTTCTTTAGAGGTCACAATTTTTGAGATATTGACATAACCTACTTTTTTTATGGGACACCCTATATATTTTTTCAAATCTGTTTCCCCTTGCCAAGAGCTTTTCAAAATATAGCATAGTCTATATTTATTTTTATAAATAACGTGACAAAATGATTTTTTTCTAAAATCACCCTGTAACTCTATAGTTACACAAGGTATCTCGGAAAGATCT
The DNA here is from genome assembly GCA_036346205.1 of Vesta saturnalis. NCBI lineage: Eukaryota > Metazoa > Arthropoda > Insecta > Coleoptera > Lampyridae > Vesta > Vesta saturnalis. The sequence goes on from JARFJB010001991.1 coordinate 37,368, forward strand.
TTACAACGCTCTTCCACACAGAGTATACCTCAAAATAAGTCGATTTAACTAATTTTACCTTAGTCCAAACTTTAATAATAACCGAGCTACAGGGTGTCAAAGTTATACAGGGGTTTCTTGGGATGAGAAATTCACTCAAAATCACTATAACTTTTTTGTACCACAGTGTATGGCATTTTGGGCTTAATAAATGGTTTTCCTCATCTTCTCCAGTTAATAAAGGTACACTTTATTGAAGTCACTGATGACGCATAAATTGTTAAAGTGAGTCGAAAGCTATTACAAGGTATTGCAATTTTTTTTTTCTGAAGAATTTGGCAAACGTAAAAGATTTTTCCTTGTTTTTATGGTTTGACTTCCTTGTTTTTAAGGATAAACAATAAGATAAAAGCAATTTTAACACAAAAATGAAACTGAAAACTTAAATGCAAATACAAAAATATGTCATAAAAATTGTTCAAAATGCCCGCCGTTTTCATGCATGCAAAGATTTACACGACGCAGAAAATTAAAATTAACCCATAATTTTATTCATTATCCCGAAGATTATTTGCTGCATCCTGAATACAGGATACACCAATGTAGCATATACCTAAGTCTTTGGATTTTGGGTATTGTCAAGGAAATACCGCGTGTGCCGGAGTTCACAATGTGTCAAACTAGGAAAAATCTTTTACATTTGCCAAAGTCTTCAAAAAAATTGCAATACCTTGTAATACCTTTCGACTCACTTTGACAATAATTTACACGCGTAATCAGCTTCAGATGCGTTTTATCGGAAAGGGTTGCTTCCAGAGACTTCAATAAAGAATACCTTTCTTAACTGGAAAAGGCAGGGAAAAAGATATCAAGCTCAAAATGACATACACCGTGGCACAAAAAAGTTATAGTGATTTTAAAGTCACCTGTCGCCCTCTAGGAGATACAACAAAATCGTCCACATCATCCGAAGAAACCCTGTATACCAAATTTCGTGAAATTGACTTGAATTGGTCAAAAGATATTAGAGAAAGTGTGATTTATTTGTTCAACTTTGACATCCTGTATCTGTTATTTTCAATTTTTGGACTAAGATAGTTTAGTCAAATTGACTTATTTTGAGGTGTACTCTATGTGGAAGAGCATTGTAAAGAATTTTCCGGGAGACCCTGCATATCCTAAATAGTAATCGAACTACGGAAATTCTTGAATTAATGTTATGTAAATTTTATTTAAACTTAGTGATACCTAAAAGGGAAATTTACAATTATGTGGTACTAGAATTTCGTATAATAATATGACTTTCGTTGTTTTGAATTTTAAGTATAAGGTGCAAGTTGAAAGATTAAAGTATATTAAAACTAAAAAAAAAAAAATTGCAGCGTTGGGTTGGAACTTGAAAATTACATAATTGAAAAATTCCTTTCAACACTGACTCAGTACCATGGAATTTTCGCACCTAAAGTAAGAACTGTTTTATTGTTTGACTGTTGTTTCCCCTATGTTTACAGGAAATATGTAAATAATTATTTTTGTATATTCTAATGTGAAATTCCGTAGAGGCATTGATTTGTACTTTCAAGTCGTTTACCACTTTTTTCCTTTTGTTGCTTTTAAAGTTAAATTTAATTGCTAGTTATGTAGAGTAATCTTGCGGAATTTGACTTATTTGTTTTATGATCTTTATGGTTTCTTTTTTAACGAGTTTGATTGCAGAACTGGATACTTTCATGTTTATTTTTGGCTAATGCCTTAAGCTGGCACAACTATATTTGTATATTTTATTCACGCATTTTTATTTTAATACAGGTTATTTTAAGAATTTTTGTGTTTGTTTGAGACTTCGAAATTAAAGCACGTCCAGCTTTTCAGATTTAAAAACCATTATTGGCAGAGTAATAATTTGCGATTTATTAAGTACACAAGATATTATTTTTTTTGAGTTTGAATAATAATAGCTTCTTTTTCCATTCTACTGTAAATTTTTGAGTTTAAGTGATCAGGATCAAAGATTTTAATAACATTTTAAGATGCAGAGCTGTTATTGAAAATTAAAAGAGCGTTTAAGAATTAAAGTTTAATAAAGAATTTTGTAATTTGCAGATTGAGTCAAATATTAAGGTGAGCGTTATGATGCCTCGAGCACTGGATGTGAAGAGTTTTTGGAGATTGTGTAAGTTCACATTCCTGACTTTGAGGATTTGGACGTTGAGATCTAGTTCGATATGATTTAATTAAAAAATTGAGTCAGGCCTTTGTGACATTTTATTACTAATCGTAACTTCGTTGAGTTGTAACAAGTGCCCTTTTTGTAGATTGAGTAAGAATCACGACCCTATCACTGAGCCATGTCGGTAACATGCAATTTACCTTTACGGGCTAATGTTCTAGTGGGTGTCTTGTCCCTAACAACTGATATGTTAACAACTGCTATTCTTAGTCAGAATTTTTGATTACATATTCATCAACTCCCTAATTTTCCTGACGCGCATCTCACCACCCATAACATTTTGAACGATCTCTATTCTACCTTGGTCTGCAACATTATTCTGGTATTGAATTTTTATGAGAACTGATCAAGTTGACATTAGTCACCTATTTCTTTATCGTTACGTTTTTTAGATTTTAAAATTGTAGTATTCAAGTTTAAAGTTTTAGTCAACAGACGTTTTTCCTTTACCAGGTTATTAAAGATACGAGGTTATTGGACATTATTGAGATAGAAGCACGATATCTGTCTTATCGCACTCCGAATTAATAGCTTTTATCCTTGTTTGATGAGGGCCATAAATCATAAATATGATTAAGTGAAATCACTGAAAATATCAAAATTTACAATAACAACAATATATTATTGTTATTTATAACAATGTTGCATATTACAATACATAAAAGACAACCCCTGTACCAGATTATGAAATTCCTATGATAATAATCTTGATAGTAAAGTTATATCAAAATAATACATTTTTTATATAAAACATACATCCCGGTTTTTCTTTAACACCTCAACCCCATCCACCTTATTATACATAGAACACAAAATTTTAATATAATTACCTAGCAAATACATCAGATGAAAGTACGCAACCAATAATGTTTCCTAAATGGGGAACATTATTAACATAAGGAAGCGCAGAAGTGATCAAAATATTTTTTTCTCCAGCTATTGGTAGCCTAAAATTATTTAATAAATACTTGCACAAGATTTTATGCGCTGCAATACTTACACAGGAATTATTTGCTTTTTGGGTGACTGAAGAGTTTTATACCCTGATGCCCATGCAAGAGCTGCAGCAAGTGTTTCCTCTTCACTAACATCAGTTGAATATTGAGGTGATGATGAAAGATCTTCACTGGACACTGTGTAATTGGAAATTATGTATTTGGAAGAATTTAATAATACTTGATAAGGAGAATTCCCAGGTGTAATTGAATATATTTTTAAAGCTTTCTAAAACCAAAATTTTATATTGTGAAATTATTGTTAAGTTCACCCTTTCAGTAAAATATCATACTACTAATTAAGTGCCACAATAGAGAACTACCTGAAATTCCGCCTTAGATTCCAAATGTTGCATCCAAGTTACTAAAATTTGAAACTCCTTGAGATATTCATTGGACAAAGTAATATCTTTATACAGAGGAAATAAAGTTGACCATACTGCAATATCGCACACTGAAAGTGTGTTCTAAAAAAAGCTATGTTAGTACACACTTACGCCTTAAATAAAAAACAAGTTAATAACAAGCAATACATTTCAAATTCTTCAGACCAGATTGTTGCCGTATGGTCAAAAATTGCCATTTCGTTAGTTTAAAAATATCTACATACGATAGTATTACAATATTATAAGTGAGAAGTGATCTTATATATTGCGTAAAGTGAATTACTATGTATATGAAAGTGTGTTACTAACCATAAGCAAAAATTTGTCTACATCATAGTAACTTATTGTTATATGTTTCCTGCAATGGCTGCCACCATTCTAACCATAGAAAACTGAAAATAGAATGGAAGCAGAATTGATAAAGTGCATTTCACGAATAATTAGACCTCTATAATATGGCTGCCATTCCACTATGAACAACATCCAATTATAAAATAACTAAAATGCTATAAGTGTAACATTGTAATGAAAGGGATATTTCAGTTGGCTACTCTGAACCGCATTTTCCATCCTTTCCTACAACATTATAATAGCAAAAGACAAATATAATAACAAACACGACCTTCAAACGTTTTAAAATATTATTTGCCAACTCAGTAGCGTATCACGCGAGAGGTAACTTAGGTTAGTAAAATTGGAAAATTTTTCAATTAAATTAATTATTGTTAAGAATTTCTGAAAATTTACCATTACTACTTCGTAATTAATGTTGAAACTGCAAATTACTCCATTAGCATAATGTGAATTAGAAATCATTAATGACCACTTGCTTTGCTTATAAATGTGGAATCAATTTTCCATTTTGCCATTATACTGTAAACAATAATTTGTGACGGTTGTAGTGATTGTGTAGTTTTTATACAAAAATGGAAGAAAGTTTTGTTTTAACTGAAGACGAGAACTTTATTGAAAATTTGCATAGTTATGTTACAGATGAAATTATAAGAAAAGCTGGGCATGAGGTGTTGCGATTGCCTCCCTATCATTGTATTTTCAACCCAATTGAAATGGTGTGGAGTCAAATGAAAAGATTTTACGACAACACGATTTTGAGTCTTAAAGATTGAAAGTGTTTCAGATGTTCAATGGGAAAATTATACAAACCACACTAATAAAATTATTTTAGAGTACTGGGAAAACGAACGAGTGCTTGATGTTAGTGACATTACTTTAAATATATGTTTGTCACCAGAAGACGATGCCGACCTAGACGATGAGTGGATAGACAATTTATTTTAAATGTTTATAATTCTGCGATTTTTAATTACGCAATAATTATTAATAAAAAAATAATTTACTACATACTTGTTCATTTTTTTTAAATTTGTATTAAAATAGTATATAATAATAATACTAGGTGAGCGTGGTGATGGCGAATTTATTAATAATAAATTTATTCAAATAAGTTTTTCCAATGAGTGCTCCCGCGCTTTATTTGGTGACAAATTTAAATGGCGGCCATATTGCAGAGGTCTAATTACTCGTGAAATGCAATATACTACTAAAACTGCCATGGTGTCTCAAGTTTAGCTTCCAGGAAGTAAAGTGATGTTCGCAAAATTACCTGTATCATTTGTCAATATGAATCACTACGAAAAGTTATATATCTTTTCATACTTTGAAGCTCATTAAATCTTTATTCTTTATCTTTATTTATTTTGATACCAATGATGGATAGGGATGTTTTTCCATAGTAGGCATTACAGAAATTGGAAAATTCTTACAATTGTTTCATGTTTCAACAAAATTAAATTATCACCATCAGGTATTTTAAATACATATAGTATGAATATAACGTTAAACCTAACTACAACATAACATTTTGTACATAGGTGAAGCTAGAACCAGATATAATGCCTACCATATTGAAGTGCTACAGTTTTTGAGCATGATTTTTGGATAAAACATTGATTGTTTATGAAAGTATTGAGTTTATAGGAACATAACATTGCTTTTGTTGCTGTGTAGGGATCGCATAAGAATTTTCCTGCAGCAGAGGCCAACTGCTTGTCGTAAGAGGCTACTGATCAAAGAGGTGTGATAGGAGTGTGAGAAAATAGGATATGCCAGTTCGAGCACCCATTGTACACTTGAGTTATTTTTGGTATGGTATGAGAATCGTGTTATTCAGTTTTGTAGTTATTGAAAGTTATTACAGTATTTAGTTAGGTAGTTTTGCATTCAGTCTTCTATAGTTTTTTGTGGTTTAAGGATAGTTAAGATAGGTTAGGCATATTAATAAGAAAAAGACGAAAGTACTGTGAGTTTTGAACAATTCGCCAATAGTTCGCAAAATAATAGACTAGACCAGAGAGACAAATGTAGGGAGAACTGAGGAAAATATATTAGAGGGCAGTAACTTTAAAAAGTTTAACAATGAAGAAAGAGAGGCTGTGAAGGATGAGAACAGTCATCAATAAAAACAACTACTTACTTCAGTGTTAAGTAACTTTTACGCTTATGTCCAACGACTAGTATAGTGTCCAATAAATATAAAATTTCCAATGACTGTGCTTTTCTGACACATCATTATTCCTAATAAGAAAAATATCACTTTATTGGGAAATTAAACCAAATACCTAATCCTGAATACACATATTACCAAAGAATGAGGATAAAAATATTTTAATTCCTACCAGAAATGGTTTATTGAATTTTGATTACAGAATATCTCTGTGTGTCCAATAACTCTACGGTTTACCCTATATACAGGGTGATTTCACTTTAATACGCCCAACTTCAGGAGCGGATTCCTTATTGAAAAATAACTATAGTTTGCCATATAAACAATATTCTTTGAAGGCTTCGTTTTCGAGATACAAGGTCTTAAACTTTCCATAAAAACTTTTTTAAATATCCTCATAACGGTTTATTAAAATAATTCAAAATTTTAGGTGGTATTTCTAATAAGGGTCTTTCATAATTCTAAGTTTATTTCGATAGATTATGTAAGCCAGTGGCGGAGAAACAGGGTTGTCATTACTTTTTTCAAAAAAAAAAAAACTTTTACGCCACTGACCTCTTTTCTCATTTAGGGAAAATTTTTGAATTGCGTGATCATTTTTAAGTAATTTGGTATCAAGGTATTTTTTTGATAAAATGTACCAATTTTGAGTTATTCGCTATTTTGTGCGAAGCTACATACGCATTTATTATTTTAAGTTTAGCAAATGAAATAATTTAAACTCAATTTTTTTTATTTTACAAAATTCAAATTTTCAACGTTTTCATTATTCACGTGACACTATTCTGTCGTAGGATAACACATTTTTCTTCTATTCGCTGCTGTAAATCTTCCCGTGTTTGCACGGGGGTCCTATAAACTTCTTCTTTTAAATATCCCCATATAAATTAATCCAAAGGATTTAAATCAGGTGATCGGAGTGGCCACCTGATTGGTCCTTAGCAAGGTATCTTATTTGTAAATCATATCTTGGTGGCAACCGACCGAACCATCTACCGATATAATTTTCATCAAGCCACTCACATATTTGCCTTCCATAATGAGGCGAGCACCATCCATTTGAATCCAATTATTGTGTATTACATATACTGGCATATTATCTAACAAGTTATCCCTTAAGTTTTGAAAACCATTGTTTAAAAAATTGATGAAATGATAGAGCGTTTAGCCTCGGGGGTAAAAAATATGGTCCACTAATGGAATTATGAAAAACTTGCATCCATACGTCCTAGCTTAATTCATGCTGAAAAGATGATGGACAAATTTCATGGGGGTTTTCATGTGCCCATACGTGTAGAATATGTGTATTAATTATACCGGTACGTGTAAAGGTTGCCACATCTGTCCACATTATTCTATTCAAAAATAATTGATCTTGCTGATGTGAATCGAATAATCACCTACAAAAATTTACTCTTTTTTTGGCGTCACCTGATAACAAATGTTGCACTTTTTGTACGTGAAAAGGCCTTCGGTGATCTCGTTTTAGTGCTTTAAATACTTTTGTTCCAGATACATTAAGCTGAAGAGCAGCCTTTCATGTACTTAGTTTTCTGTTATTGTCGAATAATCGGAGAACTCTATTGTCTTCTGGATTTGGTTGAACTTCTCTATCAGCAATCTTTCCAAATCCATATTCTGAGAATTTTTGATGAGTTCTTATAAACACTCCTTTATCGGGAATTCTGCGATTTGGAAATCTTCGTTCATATTCTCTTACTGCGTTTCTTGAATTTCTGTTACAGAAGCCATAAATAAAATGAATGCCTGTATATTCAGGATTAGTAAAATGATGCGGGATCCTGAACATAAATCAAATAGCTTAATCAGCATCAAGAGAGTTTTAGTAAATGAAGGTTCACTCATGCTCTACAATAACATTAACTATCTCGACACTGACATTTTAAGACAAAGCCTCCCTGATTACAGGAATAAATAAATAAATGTATAAATGTAGCTTCACACAAAATAGCGAATAACTCGAAATTGATACATTTTATCAAAAAAATACCTTTATACCAAATTACTTAAAAATGATCGTGCAATTCAAAAATTGTCACAATATTATTGTTGTTATTGTTATTATTTTTTATTATTATTGTTGTTAGAATCACACACTAATAATCTAATCAGAAGATGTCAAAAGTGCATTGAAGTTGAAGGATATCAGTTTGAACAGTTGCTGTAAATTGTGCATTATTTCATTGTTATTAAATAATATTAACCCGTTAACAAAGGGAATTCCTCAAAATGTATTTTTTTTCGGTTGCCTGGAAAACGTTGAAAATTTGAATTTGGTAAAATAAAAAAAATTGAGTTTAAATTACTTCATTTGCTAAATTTAAAATAATAAATGCGTATATTATGGAAAGTTTAAGACCCTGTATCTCGAAAACGAAGCCTTCAAAGAATATTGTTCATATGGCAAATTATAGTTATTTTTTAATAAGGAATCCGCTCCTGTAGTTAGGCGTATTAAAGTGAAATCACCCTGTATATTTAATTTATACGCATGTAAATAGAAAGAAAGTTGCTCATATCTGTGACTTTTATGAGATACACCAGCAGTACTAACATAAGTGTGAAATCACAACTCCAGGACACACAGTGGAGTATTCGACCTCAAAAGTTGGCCATAATTCAAGATCTTGCCGGTTTAATGTCAAACTCAGCATATAGGGTTTCAGGGCTCACTCATGCCAAATCCGATATGAGAACTTGGAAATTCATAATGGCAACCTAATATGCCACCCACAATGATAAAAACTTTTGTAGATTCCATTACATTAGAAACTAATTTTGGAAACAAACCATTTTCACTTCTAGGCATAGAAAATAAATTTTGAAAACATTTATTGATGAGTAAACTTGATGTAATTGAAAAATAACTTCACTTAAGGTCTAGAAAATTTATATGTACATTTCAAGTGTTCAAAATAAAATACTGAATTATGTGAATTATATATAGTCTACTTGCTGCTGAGTGTCCGATATGGAATTATCCCTTACAAGCTCTTGACCAATTTGTGTTAAAGAGAAATGTAAATAATGCGACGTTTAGTTAAATACCGACCGTTCGTAGTGTTCTGCGAAAATCAACCATAATACTTTAGTAAATAGTTTCGACAGTGAATCATATTCCCTTGAAGTCGAAATTAAGTTGCCGCTTACTTATAGCAGTAGTTCGCAAACATTTATTCATACGTATAACGTTAGCTCACCCATTCAAATATTTTGTCATCGATTTTAATTCTTAATAAAAAGTAATAATTATATATTTAGATTAAAAATGTACTTAGAATGTGAAAAATGTAGTAATATTTTTATGGTACAAGTTAGAACAACAGAAATAGAAAATAAAACTTTCTCAAAATATATAATCTAAATAAGTTTATACTCTTACGATATCAAATTGTATTTATTTTACCTATTTACGATTTATAGTAACAGGTAATAATTATTTAACACGCATATTTAAAACAAAAAATATTATTTAAGTTATACAAATGTTTGTACCAAATAATATCCGTAATTTTGTTTTAACAATTTTTAATTTATATCAAGAAGTGGTAACGGGATATTTAAAAATTTATACATATGTGCATATTTAATAACTAATAAATAATATAATTACTACCATCTCTAATCGCTATTTTAAAACGTAAAAATTATTAATAATATAAATTAAATTATCCAAACTTATATAACTATGTACCTGTTGAAACCTGAATAAAATTGTTACTCGTTATCACTCACGGGTGATTCACTATCACTTGAATTAAGTTCATTTTCCTCCTCACTATCACTGCCGGTGTTAACTGTAAAAACTATTGGTCTAACTTCATCTATAATTTTTTCAAGTTCATGTGTACTTTTAATTATAGACTCTGTATGCTCGACACTTTTTTTCCAAATATCTGGAGTTATTTTATTGAGTGCTGTTCCCAAATTTCAAGAACATTTTCTTCCTTCCCGACTGTTGATCCTATGTTCTTATCATAGTCGTTTTTGGCGATCCCCATATCAACTCAATCGGATTGAAGTGACAGTGATACGGGGGTAACCGAAGAACTTGATGACCATAAGATGCAGCCAAGTCATCAATAAAACATTTATTATCCTGACTTTTGTTTTGGTTGGCAATTTGCAATAGTTCAGATTTCAACATATCTTCTTCAAAATGCATGGTTTTCATTTGAAGCCACTCAATAATTTGTTTTTTGGTTCAAGACGAAACTGGATATTTTTCCATTTTTCTACAATGGTACGATGCATTATCAAGAACGATAATAGAAGGCTCATATAATTTTTTTAAAACAGGTTCTTCGAACCATTTTTCGAACAACTCTGAGTTCATGTTGTCGTGGTAGTCCATGGATTTGTTTTTTGTACCAAATATTAAACTGGCCCCTTCCACGAAACCATTTACAGTACCCGCATGAACAATTATATACCGCTTACCATCCGTTGTTTTTAAGGGATGCTGTAAACTTTTTACACTGCCATCTTCGTTTTGAAGATCCCTTACTAAAAACCCATGTTTCGCCGATGAACACAAATTGGGAGGGATTTGAACAATTTAAGTTTTTTAAATAGTTTCTTAAAAAGGAATTTCGTTGCAGTACAACATGACTTTTTTCGTTGTCGGTTTTTTTTGAAGGCGAATCCCAGATATTTTAATACGTTGTACAAACTGGATCGTCCTATGTCTCACACTTGTTTTGTTTTAACATTTCTTAATACTGTATCTAATGTCACGTGTACTTTTTAGCATACATGTCATACACTACTGCATGTATGGTTTGCTTAATGGTATCGGGCAAATCCAAACACTTTTTGCGAGACACTTGCCTTTTCCGGTTTTCTAGGTCGTTACCATTTCTTCTTAAAGCACACACCCTCCATACGGTTTTCGTAGAAACTGTTAGGGCATCAGCTGTCCTTTGCTGTACTGTATGAACAGAAACTAAAGGACCACCGTTTTCTTTTTCATTTGAAAAGTAGTCGTAAGTATTTAATAATAACTCCCGACCTTCTTTGTTAAGGCGCCGTTGACTTGTCATTTTATCAAAATTATACTAAGTTATCCACAGACAAACTAACAGATACTAATGAGTTTCCACAGGGATCCGTTATAGCGCCTACACTTTTTCTGCTGTACATAAATGACCTTATTTCTTCAACAACTAACCCCATCCATTGCTTTGCTGACGATAGCACTCTTCACTGTAGTTCATCTCAATCTACTCATAGTGATAATCCACCTTCTATGTCAAATCAAGAAATTAAAGCTGAAATGGCAAATTCAATCAACAAAGACATTCAACGTTTTTTCGAATGGGGAAGCAATAATCTAGTTAAATTTAATGCTAACATAACTCAGTGTTGCCTTATGTCCGCCAAAAAAGATCGATCATTTCCTGTTGTAAATATGAATGGCTCAGTTCTTAAGTTTTTAGACTCTATTACTCTGTTGGGTTTCAAATCTCTCATGGGTTGACCATCTTCTGTCAGCTACCAAAACAGCTGCCCGTAAAATAGGCTTTTTGTACAGATCTAAGCAGTACTTTACCTCTCAACAACTCCTTCTGCTGTATAAGCCCCAAATTCGGCCTCATCTGGAATATAATTCTCACCTCTGGGTTAGTGCTCCCCAATACGCACTCGATATCGTTGATCGTATTCAAAAGAGAGCGATTAGGCTTATAAATGACCCGTCCTTAACTTCTCACATACAGTCCCTTGAGCATAGAAGGATGGTTTCAGTTCTTTCTTTGTATTATCGTTATTACAACGGCTATTGTGCTGCTGAATTATATTCTTTGATACAATTTCGGGCTATCTTTGCGAGAAACACTCGGTTCGCTCATTCACATCATCAGTATGCAGTACAAATCTCCACTTGTCGTACCAAACGGGCGCAATCCACATTTTTCTACACGGCTTCTAAACTCTGGAATCATCTCCCTAGTTCTTGTTTTCCTCTCACTTATGATATGAGAAAATTTAAGCTGTTCATGGCATCTATTGGCAATTCATTATCCCTCTATCCATCCTCCTAAGTGTTCCTGAGTGCTTTAGCACGATAGGCCTAATTTAGCCTGTTCAGGTCCACAATCATAAAAAAAAAGTGTAATTTATGGATAAATTGTAAATGCAATTAACATACCTTTCTTATGTATAATAGTAAATGTTTTGAAGTTTCACATTCTTCGGTGCATAGTTTTCGTTAATTAAGCCAATACTTTATGTGTTTCAAATAGTTTCTTCTAATAATTACGCTTAAATACTTCGGTGTAATTGTTGTCTTTAAAATTTAATGTTACCTACTTGGAATTAATTATTTTTAAATATTTGTGTATACTTTCAAATAAAGCAAATTTAATGCTCAAGAGTTTTTAATAATTATTATTAATTACATATCATAGATAGATTTTTGTTCTGCATGTTAAATAATTATTACCTGTTACTATAAATCGTAATAGGTAAAATAAATACAATTTGTTATACGAGTAAGTGTACAAACTTATTTAGATTATATATATTTTGAGAAAGTTTTATTTTCTATTTCATTTTGTTCTAACTTGTACCATAAAAATATTACTATATACCTGCGAATTTATACATCTCGTATTTCTTAAAATAAACTACATTTTTTCACATTCTAAGTACATTTTTAATCTAAATATACAGGGTGTTACAAAAAAGTAGGCAAATCTGTTAACCACATATTCTTTGGGACAAAATAAGGGGACTTTTCTTATGTCACTTTTCATTTGAACGCTTCCTTTTCGATATACAGGTGTCAAACTTCACTTTTTAAAAGTGTATTTTTTAATTATCTCTGGTGTGTTTTAAGATATGGTTTTCAAATTTGGTATAAATCTTATTCTTTTCTAAGTGCACCTTCTGTATGATTTTAAGTAAAAAAATCAAAGAACTAATAGAAAAATAAGAGGAGTGTGGTAACCTTTAACCCCCCCATTTTTCTGACGAATGCCTATGACGTCGCATCCATTTTTTATAGTAGTATGATGATTTATCTAACTTTTTTGGCTCTTGTACACTTTTGATTTGATGCTTCCTTTATGACATACTTTTAGTTATTCGACTAGGTGTTGCGATTTTTTTAACGATTTTTTTATTTTATTAATCAGAATAAATTCATAATAATAACTTAAAACAATCAATTGTGCTAATAATTATAATACGAAGTTGGATGCAAATAATTAAATTAAATGTTCGATGTGTCCACCGCCTTCGCCAATGCACCTTCTGGCCATAATGTGGCGAAGCTCCGTCAAGTTGAAACCACATATTTTGACGAATAGCTATAGGTACGTCACCAAGTAAATTTGTAAACTCATTTTGTAAAAAAAATAAAAAATGTTCGGCATTTAAGTTTGGTGGCGAAAATACCGGACCTAAAAGAAAATTGTCTAAAATTCCTGCCCACACGTTTACTTTAAAATTTCCTTGATGACTGGTCTCTACAAGAGTTCTTGGATTTTCATCTGCCCAAAAATGGGTGTTGTGAATATTCGTTATACCATTTCGCGTAAAGGTAGCTTCATCCGTAAATAAAATGGATCTAACAAACCGGCGGTTACGGTTATTTTCATTACAGAGCCAGTTGCAAAAGATGTTTCTTGCCTGAAAATCTTGCGGCAATAAGTTCTGTACTCTATGCACATGATATGGATGTAATGAGTGACGTTTTAAAATTCTATGCACGTCTGTCGAATTTATATCATTTCCAATCTGTCGAGCTATAATCCTAGTACTAGACCCGGATTTTGTTCAACTATTTGCAAAATTTGTTCTTCTTGATTTGGTGTAATTTTACGTGGCCGTCCACATGTTGTTGTCGTTGTTGTTTGAATTTTCCAGTGTCTCTTAGGCGGCGTACTAAACTTAAGATAAATTTCCTTTTTGGGTGATATAGATTTGGATACATTTCTGCATAACTCCTTGAAGCTAAACTAGTATTAGAATCACATTTTCCTAAAGTGAGAATGATTATTCAAAATGTACAATCTAGAGATTTTATTTGAAATCTTACCCATAATTAAAATCATATCAGTCATTTCAGAAAATTCCTTATTATTCAGTTTAGCGTTTGAACTCAATAGTCGTTCGAAATTTTTACAGCGATTAATTTGACAAACATTTAACAAGACGTATAAAAAATATTAGGTTTTCAATTATTTAAAAAAATAAAAAGGTGCAATCGCGAAGGCTGTGGACGCATCGAACAGTAAATTTTTTTTGTATGCGACGTAGTATTGAATTATTAACTCAACTGATTGTTTTAAGGATTTATTTTTAACTAAGCTTCTATGGGTAACTTTGTTATTATAACAGTTACAGAGTCGGTTAAATTAGCAATATTGGGCAGAATTTCAAGACCCATTAAATGACGTTTTGAGTTTTGATCAGTGTTGCCAACTTTCGTAGTTATTTAGAAAAAACTAAAAATGAGCCGAATTTTCAAACTCAAATATCTTTGAAACAGTTGCAAATAAAGCTAAAACACAAGAGAAGTAATTGACAAACATTGTTACGAACTTTCAGATAAGCCTATTTTTAAATTTATTTTGCATAATAAATAATAATAAATCAAAATCAATTGAGGGATCGCATCACAAAAGGTGCAGAGGTATTTAGATTGAAACCGAATATTTTCCAAAATATTCGGTTTTCAGTTTTAAAAAGAGCCAGAAGGTGCATTCGCGAAGGCGGTGGACACATCGAACATTTAATTTAATTATTTGCATCCAACTTCGTATTATAATTATTAGCACAATTGATTGTTTTAAGTTATTATTATGAATTTATTCTGATTAATAAAATAAAAAAATTGTTAAAAAAATCGCAACACCTAGTCGAATAACTAAAAGTACGTCGTAAAGGAAACATCAAATAAAAAGTTTACAAGAGCCAAAAAAAGTTAGATAAATCATCATACTACTATAAAAAATGGATGCGACGTTCATACGCGTTCGTCAGAAAAAAATGGGGGGTTAAAGGTTACCATACCCCTCTTATTTTTCTATTAGTTCTTTGAATTTTTTACTTAAAATCATACAAAAGATGCACTTAGAAAAGAGTAAGATTTGTACCAAATTTGAAAACGATATCTTAAAACACACCAGAAATAATAAAAAAATACACTTACACTTCTAAAAAGTGAAGTGTGACACCCTGTATATCGAAAAGGAAGCGTTCAAATGAAAAGTGACATAAGAAAAGTCCCCTTTTTTGTCCCAAAGAATATGTGGTTAACGGATTGGCCTACTTTTTTGTAACATCCTGTATAATTATTACTTTTTATTAACAACTAAAATTGATGACAAAATATTTGAATGGGTGAGCTAACGTTACATGTATGAATAAATGTTTGCGAACTACTGCGGCAACTTAATTCCGACTTCAAGGGAATATGATTCTCTGTCGAAACTATTTACTAAAGTATTACGGTTGATTTTTGTAGAACACTACGAGCGGTCGGTATTTAACTAAACGCCGCATTATTTACATTTCTTTTTAACACAAGCTTAGAGTCTATGGGTTTACTATAACGGAAAGAAAACACAAATTGGGCAAGGGCTTGTAGGAGATAATTCCATATCCGACACTCAGCAGCAAATTAACTATATTAATAATATCAATGTTAAAAATCCGGTCTTCTCTAAACTGTGCTGTGGTGGTTCATCCTAGTCAGTCCCAGCCTTAGCCAGTCCCTTTATTGCTTTGAATTTGAAGTTTTCATTCTGTTTTTTGTATGTTACGATCATGTTTTTCATCTCCTCCATCATAATTTATGTTTCTTTATTACATTCAACCCAAAACAAGAGTGAAATTTGGAAGGACACCGATTATTGAGTAAAGCGAACGAATTTATTGTAATTTCACCCATATAATGCTTTTTAATTATGTGAAATATTTGCACCCAGCTAAAACCCGCAACAGAGCATCTTGGATGATTTAGTTTCATCTTCTTATGTCATATAGATTGAAAGATTTGAGAGAAAACACGGAAAAATCTATACAGGATTGAGATGGAACGCATATCATCTCTGGTCTTTTGAGAGACCGTATAAAAAATGGCGGATGTAGGCGGAAGATTTTCTTATTGGATCTGATCAAGAACACTGCCTAGTTGACAATGTTGCCTCGAGAAATGCTCGACAAGACCCAACACGATATTAAAATCCTTACTGAAAGTACAAGAACAGTTGAAAAAATACACACTTATATTTATTTTTTTGAAAACCATTTATACACAGTTCACAAATATTACAACCAGTAAAATATAATCATTACGATGTCAGGATAGCATACATGTTCTCAGATAACCAATATATAAAACCAGTGAAATCATCAATTATTGGTAACATTGGTATAAAAAATTAGACCGATCAAAGAATAAAGGAAAAGAGTCACTTTTGACAATCTACAGGGGGAATACAGAATGATGAAATGTCAAAAACCAATGTTTTTAGATCGCAGTGAACCTTCGGGCATCAGATAATATACTTGTCATGTGCCAAAATTGAAGAAAAAATTTTTACATTTGAATACTCCACTGTGGGACAGTTGAAAAAATGGTAATTAAACACTCCTTGAAATATGAGTTTAAAACAATTTTTAGTTTAACATATCTTTTTTCACATCTTTTATGTGACATACTAACCTAGATGGTTGAAAATCAGATTGTTTGTGAATTAATATTTAAATTTATTTATGAAATACACTCCATTAATTAGAATGAATGAATTAAAGGTGTGTAGTAATAGAACCTTCAAAACCTAAATAAATATCTCAAGAAAAATATGTGAATTAATGAACCTACACCAGTCAGAAGTGAAATATGTAACTAGTATTCCATATGCCAAATAAATAGTATCATCGAAGTACGGTAGCCACAATTTGTAAAGTATAATAACGAGCAAATGCTTTAATTAATTAAAATCAATTGCCTTGCTAGTTATTTTGGATTTGATTATAATACCAAAGTAATTTATTTAACCTACAATAGTTATAATTACAAATGAAAATAATTGTTAGATGTACATTCACTAACCTAACTTCATCAATAGACCAGAAACACAAAACTGTTCCTTCCTCAATATACATTTACAAGGTTAAATGTGTTGCCATTATATCGTAACTTCATAATTTATTTTTTCTTATTTAAGTACGGATTAAGTATTGTTAAGTTTAAAGTTTATTCATTTGAAGAAATCCTTATAAAAATGGACATAAACATGAATATCTGGTAATCCTACATCGAAGTACATGAACAATAAACATGTATCACCACAAAAATAACTTTCAAACATTTTTAAAAGTTAACCTTTTGCATCGTAGACGTAGACAACAATAATGTGTGTAAAGAAAACAATATTAATTTTGCTTCATTCAATAGAATCGAAAATGAGTATTGTAAAAACATCACATATGGAACCGACTTTCTTGTTAAATGATCTCCAAATACCACATAGTAATAATGTTTTAAACTCAAAATTATATAAATTAACTAAAACTGTAAGCAAAAAACCAAACAATATGCTTTACTTACACCTGCTAATGATTTTCTTTTAGTTGATATTGCATCATTTAATATTTTTAAACAGTTTATTAATATCTTCTTACAATGTGCATTTTTCAGTGATGTTCCTAAAGTAACAGCAATATGAGGTGATAATACAGTTGATTCCCAATCTAACCACTCGTTGACCTCCGATTCATTAGAACTGTTTGAAGGAAATAAATAGTATGCAGCAGCATTCGTGATAAATATCAAATTATCTTGAATTAAAAGGTGCGGTAAATGCTGTGATTTTAAAGAGTTGGTTTCTAAAAATGATAGAAATAAGCCTTATAATACATATAAGCAGCTTTCGTATAATGTGCTTACCTCCTTCATTGATAATTTTAAGATTTACATTAACTTTACTGTAGTTAGATGCAATTAATACTTTTAGAGTGGAAGGATTGTTTTCATTTGAATAAATTACGTTCATTGTATGTGTGGTTTGTTTTAAACTTTTTGGTGAAACTATAAACACGTTCTTCTAAAAGTTTAAATTATGCTTTAGAGGTTATGTAATTAAAAGTTTAAAACGTCATCGGTTTTATATCGATTGAGATGGATGTGGAATGCGTTATACGATATTAAAACATATACAGGGCAAGATATAAAAATTATTTATAGAATGGACTTGCACGATGTATACCCATAATTACAAATAGGTACGGTTGTGAGCAGAAAATACTGGGACACCTTAAATTTTAGTTTTGTGAATTGTGTTGTGGTGTGAAATAAAAAAATAGCAGCTAAAGATAAGAATGGGCTCCATGAATAACGCATGCGCTATTCGAGCATCAGTAGTTTTTGTTTATCTAGCTTAGATTAGATAAACAAAACCACTGTAACCTAACAGAAAAAAAATTGAAAAACCACCACCATTTCGAACAGCGCATGCGTTATTCATGGAGCCTATTCCTAACTTTAGCTGATAATAATAAAAATGCCTATCAAATTGACATTTTAAATCCTTGTCAAATTGAAAGTTGTAAGAACGCCGCAACTAACAAGTGAGAGGAAGCGCTAAACAAAGAAACGTTTAGGATGTGCTGGCGAGTATCTATTTTATATAAGACAAAACTACTGTAACCTAACATAATTAGATTAGATAAACAAAACTATGGTAACTTAACAAAAGTGGATTAGATAAACAGAACTACAGTGACCTAAAAAAAAATTGCATGGGCCGGGATTCGAATCCGCACCAACAGGGTAGAAGACGACTCTGACCACTTCACCACCAGCTCTCTAGCAGTTTGACATTGAAAGTAATATTTAAACCATTTGTAAAAATACCTATTTATGTAGATAAGGCATGCCCAATTTGTCATCGGAAGCACATACTACGTCTTCCTATGTTCCTTTGTTTACCACCTTCTCAAGTGAGGACATGACAGACGCGCTAATGTCAATGTCAGTTGAAGCAAAGTCAGTTTCATCCTAAGCCAAATTCTGAACCATAGATGTAGAGTGCCTGGATTAATTTTCCCAGTTTTTTTTTGCTCGTCAGAGTGCTTATCTTTTTTAGGTTTTAAATCGTGTGTTTAAAGATAAATGTACAAAATTTACACGTTACGATAACAAGTACAGGTATCGTCGTGAGTAGTAATGGCAGATGTAACAAATTTAATTAAAGTGTCAAAACGAGTTGTTAGTACATATATGAATAATGAAAACGCAATGAAAAATCCTATTATGTTAAGAAAACATATTTGAAAGCGAACTATTTTATTTTCCTAGATTAGTTAGAATAAATTAAATATTATTAAAGTTTAAGAATTATTATTAATTATTAAAGTTAATAAAAATATTTAAAACTAAACTTATCCAATTAAAGATTTTAGCGTAGGCACCCTATCTTGAAAATCAATTTGAACTTGCAAATGCAAATTAAAACAAATCGCTAAGTGATTTACCTTGACTTTACTGACAATAATGTTACTATTCCTCAAATTAATTCCTTGTCTTACATGGACTTCCCTGACAATAATTAAAGGATTAGAATTTATTTACAAGTCTGATATTTAATTACTTGAAAACGTCAAATCTGATCAAACAAAGTGGCCGTCTAGTGGTAGGTACGCTGTGCTATTTGAATTAGATAGGCTGGATGAGGGGCAGGTAAGCAATGAAACTACTCAAATTAAAATTAACGAGCTTTGCGCAATGGTGGTTCAGCCCGTTGGGAAAGAACCACCAATAAAAACAACTTTATTCATAAATAAGTAATTGCACAAGTAGAATAATAAATCAAATAACACAAAAAAACCAATGGAAGGGTTAAATATATAACAAAACACCATTAAATCAGGTTAAAGTGCGTACAAAATTATAATATTAAGAGAAAAATAAATAAAAAGTAGTTTAGTTACACATAAACACTATAAAAACATGTAGTCACACCCACAATCGTGTTATAAATAATCAGAATAAAAATCGTAATACCAAACATGTGGCCCTTTAAAACCAATCATACCGGTCTTTAGGTAATGAAGCATATAAAACAATAAGGCAAATTACGGTACATATAAAATACAACAACAGTAAAATTGCACAGGTGATAATAAGGTAAAGCAAGGACAAAAGAAAATAAACAAGAACTTCACACATACACAATTGGTTAGTGACTACTAAAGCATAAAATACATAGGTACAATTACAAGAAATTACATATAAAGAGAAATTCGTTTGCAGACAAATAATCCTACTTAACAAACTGACAAAAAACTCATCAAAACAAAGCCTTACAAGGTTAAGTTATAAATAGATCATAACATCGTGACCGGTATATACGTTTGAGTGAGTTAGAAAAATACAGCAACCCCTTTCTCAGGTTACACATTCATCTATACAACAGTAAAAACAATAAAAATAAAATTCGAGCTGTTTAATGGTTATCTGGACCCGGGAGTGTAAACAAAAACAACAATGTTAATTCACGCAAATACAAGAGTGAGGGAGCCTTCTACTGTTTGCTATTTTAGCAGATTTCAGCTTAATGAGCCCGTGTGCGAATAAGATATCTTTTCACGGCAATGCTCGATTTTTAATAGGTTATATAGGCTCGTAGAATTATTTGCTGCAAGCCTTAATTTATATAAAAACACCTACTTACGCTTGAATATATATTCCTTTGATGATAGACACAAATCGTTAACATATTAATATTTGAAAAAACATTACAACTAACACCCGAAAGAAAATACAAATTAGTGTTGGCTAATTCAAAAGAAAACGTACACGCACAAAATATTTTAAAGACAAACTGTTTACAATGGGAGCTTCTAATTAAAACCAATCAAAGCGTCCGGCTCAATCAAAATTTCAGCAGCAACTGCCTTCCCTTCTGGTTTCCACTAACCATGTCTACTACCAAAAATCAACCCCCGTCTTTGACAAGTGATAAAAAAAAAACAAGAAACATTAATTTACGTTGGAACAATTTCATATTAATTATTGAACATCTTAATTTTAAAAATATGCATTCGTCCGTAACAAACTCTACATTTAGGTCTCGAGATTCCAAGTACCAAACAAAGACGTCTTTACTTGCAGGGTGTACCGTTAGTAATTAATTACTAACTAGTGACATTTTTAGATCAAGGGCGCGCGTATAGAAATTTTCAACAATTCGTCACGCCAGTTTCGGCAGAACACCTATTTCTCTACCCTAATATATTTTTCTTTCTCTATTCAACCTTTACCCAAATATCAATTACATACATTCCTACATTTCTTACATAAAAATACATTACATAAAATATAACGAAAACATTAGCAAATTACGGCCTATCATCACGATATTAAAAATCCACTAATTATCTTTTCTATCGAGGTAACAATGGCAATCTGACAAACGTTCATTACAATAATAAAATTTTTGCAGTCCGCTACCTACAAGATGTAGTTTAACCATGATATATCTAACAAAGAAATGAATTTCGTTACTACTTACAGATTGTAATTGTCGAACGATTAAAACAAGATTTTTAAGTTTAATCTCATCCTAATTTTAACTGTACATGTTAAATCATTGCAATTCTGTGTTGTATTAACATTTAATTGGTAAAGTGTTTACTTCAAGGTCTAGGAAAAACACAAAAGACAACCTAAACATACTACACATTAAAGTTAAACTTAGGACGTACTTGCCTTTTTTTATAACAAGATGCCAAAACATATTAAATCGGAGATTTTCTTCTTGTCTGTTGAAGTTATTTGGATGTAGACGAACATATCTGGTTGATCCATCTACAAAATCTCATACGTTCTTTACGTCTAGTTTCAAAGCTACCTTTTATGGTTCCAATATGTACACTTTTCTACCAGAACAAGATAACTGATATGAAAATGTAAACTTTCACCATTAACACTCATAATAAAATACTTATCTTTTTTGGGATTTTTTTTAATGGTGTACTTTAAAGTATACAATCTAAACGTTTCGATAACACTTACAGTTATCTTCGTCAGTAGTAATGTTTGTTAAAAATTGTTAAAGATGTAGTAAACAATTTTGTCAAATTTGAAAAATTCAAACATAAACATAAGCCTGCTATTAATATAACAGTTTCAGAAACGTATAAGCCAACTATAAAATTGTAGTAAAGAATAACTAGGTCATTAAAATTAAATATTGTTAAACTGCCTCAAAGATGACAAACCAGAACACTCTCTACGACGAAAGCTAACAATGAAATTTGCCAGCCAAAAAACACATTTAACAAAATTTAATCGAGTTATGATGTAAGTGTAAAGTTGTGAAAAACTTCAATTTTAAAATGATAGAAGCATTCACAAATCCAAACATTACATCAAATAAAATAACCCAGTTAAATCTAACAAAGAGATATCTTTATCAATAATTGGAAGTGTTATTAACAATGAAAAGCACAATGCAGAACGTGCTTTGTAATTTTTAATTTCAATTTAATTTTAACTACTTATGTTAAATTATAGTGCTGTGGTAATTTAACATATAATTGGTAAAGCATTTGCTTCAAGGTCTAGGAAAAACAGCAAAAAACCTAGACATACCAAAAGTTGAAAACAAATTAAAATCAAGGCGTATCATTATGCTCTTTTTTAATTATAAGATGCCAAAACCTATTCAAACGGAGATTTTCTTCTTGTCTATTAAAATTATTCGGGTGTTTATATATTTCAATAGCTTCACGTTGCAAACGAACATAATAGTGAGTTTGTCTTGACAATATTTCCATATTGTCAAATGGAATGTCATGATTTAGATTATTCAGGGCATGGTCAGCCACAGCAGACCTCTCTGGTTGGCCCAATCTACAAAATCTCATATGTTCTTTGCGTCTTGTATCAAAACTACGTTTTGTGGTCCCGATGTATACTTTTCCACATGAACAAGATAACTTATACACTCCGGAAGATGACAAAGGGTTTGACACATCTTTAGGTGATCTTAAATGTTCTTTAATTTTTCTTGTAGGTTTAAAAATAGTCCTGATGCCATATTTGATTAGGATTTATTCAATTCTATTTGTAACATTAGCTATAAAAGGAAGAAAAGCAGTACCAACATTAAGAACTGGTTTTTCTTTAAGGTTACGCCTAGAAGGTGTAATAACATTATTAATATCTGTAAGTGAATATCCATTATCTTGTAAGGATTTTCTTAAATATTTATATTCATCATTCAAAAATTCAGGGTCACAAATTCGTTTTGCTCGATCTACTAAAGATTTAATTACACTAATTTTTTGACGTGGATGATGGTTGGATAATTTATGAAGGTATCTTATCAGTGTGTGTCGGCTTTCTGTAAACCTTAAAAGATAGTGAATTATTATTTTTAGATATTAATATGTCAAGAAATGGTAAACTTCCATTAGTTTCTTTTTCCATGGTAAACTGAATACTAGGATGTATACCATTTATAAAAGATAACTGATACACTCCAGAAGCTAATAATCGATGTAAAGCACCTTCAGGTGATCTTAAATGTTAGTTGAGTTGATCGGCCTATTTCCGCAGTTTTTGCTTTTATAGCGCAACCTTTCGGAAGCGGACTCTGCTTCCGTCATCAGGTTCAGTCCTCAGAAGGACTGTTTTCGCACTTGAGTCGAATTCATGTATTATGATTTTTTCCCAAGCACTTGACTACTCTCAGATTCGAACTTGGTACCTTTTTACTTGTAAGTCTGACATCTTTACCGTTGAGCCACTGAGTAACGCAAAGCATATTTTTTAGCACTTCTATATATTCCATTTTTTAGTGGTTGTACAGTGGTTTACTGCGCATGTTACGCCGTAACCTGTTGCGCTGGTGCATTGCGGTCCGTTGCGCATTATTGGGTTCCAAATGGGTTTCATTTGGTATATAGCTTCGTCTTTTAGATTTTATGCTAGTGCCATGTATGTGGCGTCTTTGAGTGTCCGGCGAGTTGGATGGGGTGGTCTTCGTTCCAGACATGTTCGGCGAATCTTGATCTCAATGTTCTGTTTCTTCAGGAGTTTTCCTATATTGCCTATCATACCTCTCACATATGGCAAACATGGCTTTGGTATAGGCTGTTCCTTGTCTTTTGTTTTGATATTATGTTCTTTCTGAAAACCAATTTTGTGCGGTGTTGTTTTCGTCTTCTAAGCGCTTTGATCTTGTTATCAGCATTTTTACAGCTGTTTATAGTTCCGTTGGATGGCGTTCAAGTAACGATTGGTGTGTTTACTTGCGGTACACGGTGTGCCTCAAAGTGCGCCTTGTGTCTTGTAGACTAGAGCATCTAGGAAGGACAGCTTGTTTTTCTTTTTACATCCAAAATAAAACACACCGCATACTTCGGAAAGCCATCGAAATATAAAAAAGGCCGTCCAGCATGAACACACGGGATAATGCACAAAGCTACCCAACACTTGGAAGCCGTTTCTAAAAAAACACGCACCAGCTACCACACCGAACAACGCCCAAACAACAAGAACTGAAAGGAATAGCGACAAAGAAGGCAACACCTCAACTACAAATACCACTGGACAACAACCAAGATATCAGTTCGGTTCGGATCACATGAAGTCGAGCACGTATCACCTGAAAGTGGTGCGGTTATATATTGTAAAAATCATACTATGATACATAAGACAGGCTTAGCTTTGTGTAGTAGATAATATAAAGTATTTAAATTTTTTATTCTCATATCAATTTATAAGTTATCTTATTTTTCTAAAAAAGATGTAATATTTGGCTGGCACACCTTTTGTTGTTGTTGTTCAAGTTACGAATCAAAAATAACGAAACGCAGACTCAAGCCTGATCGTTAAAAAATACACAAGCATATTTTAATAATTAAAAGAAAGAGATAAGGAAAGAAAACGTTCTTATTTTACATTCATATTTGAGATTTTTAATTCCAATTTCCATATAGCAGCTTCCGGCAATTCATATCAAAAATAATACTTTCTAGGTTGGTTAAATCAGCACAAATTTTTGTCACCATACTGTAAATACAATGAACATTAGTTGAGTGTAGTTTTTAGGAAGCAAACATAATTTTACATAATGAAGTAAAATAAACATTTTAGGTTAACATTAAGGACCCTACTACGTAATGTCGAGAAAACGTTCTATTATTTCAATTATAACCTCATTTAATTTACGGTTACGTTAATTATGGAAGTTATGCTGACGCCTTTATAAAGTAGGAAACAATAAATTCAGCACATAAACGTAGCTCATTAAACGTTTGTCGTAAATTTATTTATCACATTCCCATAACGTCCAATAAAAACTGATTTAAGTGCGTTAATGGCAACGTATATGTTACGTAAGAAACATACCCTACGAAACACCAAGTACAAAAAAGCACGCGTCGTGTGGTCATGTCGCATACCTATAACATATTACTAGTATTTATGAGACGGCATAAGAAGAAGCAAATAATTTATTAAGTAGTTTGCTTCTAGTCCGTAAAAGTATAAAATCGCAACCAAGGTCAGTGTAGCAGTTTTCTAATCTGTGAAGTAGCCTTTTGTGCACAAGTAAATTTATTTGTAGTACTAGACGTTGTTTATTAGTATAGAGATCAACGATGGACTGAATCATGTTCTCAAGTGTCGAAGAGAACTTCTTTTTAGTATTGTTGGAAACGAAAATCTAACTGGATGCTTTAATAAATTTTAAAGTTATTTTATTGTATGTATCTGTTACCTTGTATGTAAAATTAATAAAATTTCGGTAAGTAATACATTTTAATTTATAGAGAGACATTTATTAAACCAATGAAAATTAACCCTCTAAGAAAACATATATCTCATACTAAGACAATGTTTAAATACTGAAAGTCTTATCTGGTTATATTTATAATCGCTTCTTTGATTAAATTTGATTTAAAAGCCATAGTAGACATTACATTAACTTCAAAAATTTGTCAAGTATTGTTTAACTTACGGATATATCTAGAGAAATCTGTTAACCACTTTGATGATATATTTTGTCATTTTCCTACAGAAGTTATCCAGAGCCACTCACTATACTTATATACTAGAACGCGCAATGGAGGTCTCTACCATAGAAAAGCCGCGAGGCCAGAAAGAGATAGCGCGCAAGGGACACTCATGTCCTTTTCGTAACACTTTGTTATGCGCTACGCGAGAGAGCAGACAGCGTTAAAGCAGGTCACTCCAAAACAAACTAACCAAATCGGCAATTATCATTTACTTATTAATTATATTTTTACTATACTTCTCATTGTTTGTTGCATTTATGCATCGACTTATAATAATTGTTGTCCTCACGTTTTTTTTAAGATTATATTTTTTATACATCTTTACAAATCGAGTACAATTTTTATATATACGCATAATGTAGAATGTATTATGCGAACACGTGTAACTACGTTTAATTTATAAAACGTGCTTTACATCTTTTATGATTAATAAAAAAATAAGTTTAACGCATACCATTGATTATTTTTATAGTTCATTATTTTTGAAAATGTTATTAAAAATTATCATTGAAAAATTCATTAAAGCATTCAAAACATATCAAAATCTTTTCAAACGTTGCGATGTAACAATCGACTGCTCTACGCATGCGCGAATGCTCGAGAGTAGAACATAGATGTCCTGGCGGCCCTCTCTTCCGGATCGGGTTGTCGGACGGGGCGCGTTCCAGTATAAATATAGTTCAGCGTCCAGAGCAAAAACAGGGCAGTCCGAACTTCGGCATCGAAGGTAAGTCTTTACGATTTTATTGCACTCTAAAGCAACTTTCAAAAAAAGAACCTAACGTTTTTACGCTTTAACTCCGGGCACAGTAGTCTTCACCATTTCTGCGTTAGGATTGTCACTGTCCCGCATAAAGTCGACGCAAAGAAGCCGATCCCGTTCAGGAAAGATGCACTACAACCAGCTAGGAGCCAAATCACCTAGAAGGACACCGGGAGAGTCACAGGGGCAGCAGAAAGGAACCACAACAGTTAAGAGGTATTGATTAATAAAGAACTTGAAAATAAATTTTTGTTTCTTATTTTCTGTTTATTAATACTAACAAAGCCCTCCATTCAATCGGTCTCTCAACTTTCAAGCCCTAATCCAGCGGGGTGTGAGGCTGTACCTCGATCAGAGTCCACTCTTTCGATAACAATAACAATAATTTTTGACTTCCTTTTCAAGTACCCGTACTAACCCGCCATGGTAAAATATGGCAAACCGGGCCTCGGCTACGGTCTCCTAGCTCCTTCCCCGCCACCTAGATCCACTACACCACCTCCTTCCCTATCCTTTGCGGCAGCTGTCGCATCTCCTTCTACACTAGTGAGGGCATCTTCAATGTCTTCTATTGCCTCTTCCTACGTTCCACTCGCAGTTAAACCCGTTCACTAGTCCTTTAAAACACCGAACCCTTATACTTCCGGTTCTGCTTCCGATCCAAAACCTAACCCTACCGCTAAACCCTCTCC